>CM057003.1:126484867-126671040 GCA_029891345.1 Dryococelus australis
ATGTGTGGCTGGGATTGTGCAGTTTGCTCAGCACAGGCCATGGAGGATCTACCACCTCCAGACGATCACACTCGAGGGTAAGTCGGTAGTGGCAAGTGTTTGTGCGATTCTGTCTACAAGTTTCTTTCTTTAATTTATTAATTACTGCAGGTGAGGATGTGTGTGTGTTTTTCCAGGGCGATCTTCACACCAGGACAGAGAGACTACTCATGCACATGTATTTCACACTCCTCAATACTACTCATACGGGTAAAGATACTGCCAACAACTGCTACCACCATTAATAAAAGTCCATCGGCTTGGGTAACATGTGCAGCTGCTCCCTTCTCTAGGGTTGCAACTCCACTACACCTGGATCAAATTCCCCTGGCCACAAAACTTGCCAGGCCTGCCCTAGTACTTTTTTCAAATCAGTTAGACCAGTAAGAGGGAATGATTCTTGCCATCTTGAACTCATTAATTTTCCACCACTACATGACAGTACAAATTATGTGCTGTCGTAGAGAGCGAAACGGTACAAGGAATAGCTTTTATAATTTTCCGACGTCAATACAGTTTGCATGTCATTTGTGTTGCTGTAGGAGTCGCCTGGGGGAAAACAAACTATTATACCTTACTCGCAGATACCAGTAGAGAAAGGTGAGTGCAGGGAAACTACTGCAGTTTGTTGCTGTTCACAAGCCAACAATTTTATTTATTATGACTATACTTTATGGTTTCGTGGCAGTATAGTAGGGGTAGCTAGTTATTTCTGGCTCAAAATCCAAGATGGCGACTAGGTTTTCCATTTTTCAAGATTGCAGGTAAATTTTTCCCCGCCCTTCCCCTCCCATGGGTTTCACCAGGGTGGGTTTTTCCATGTTACCCCTCCCCCCTCCTCGGAGTTTTTCCGGCCCCCCTTCACCCACCACCTTGTGAGTGTGCCGGAGATTTGAAGGTTGTTCTGGCAGTCGGTGTCTGGCAGACTGTATTTCAGCGACCGGTGTTTGGTTAGGGAGGGACACATGTTGTTAGTGCTGTAGGCAGAGTGATCTCTGAGGAGGTTGAGTGCTGCGAGAGATCGGGTGCTGTAAGCAGACTGACGAGGTTGGCTGTGTGGGGGTGTGGTGTGTGGTCCTCCCCAAGGTGGGTTTTTCTCCCCAGGATTTTTTTCTTTTCCCCAAAGCAATGTTGTGTGACTGCATACCCCATCACCTGCATGTATGTATTGATAGGTCGGGAGCTGGTAGGGAAATGCAATGGGATGAGGGTAGGGGTATGCTTTTAATAGTGATTAGGTCAAGCACCCCTATAGGGATTCGAACCCCTTCAGGGCAAAATTAGTTGGATACAGAGTTAAAAAAAAACATACCATTTTAAAAATAATTAATTAGATGTGTGTAGACTTTCCTTAATGAGGTATTGTGTAGAATTTGGTTAATGGGGAATTGTATAGTCTTTGCTTAATGCAGGAATTGCGAAGGCTTTGCTTAATGTGGTAAATGTGTTAGTTCATTAGACACACACAGAAAACACACACACACACACACACTTATTGTGTTTTTCGGGTAATTGGCATTTGTTTAATGTAACTATAATTATTTTTCACTTTTGTTTCAGATCCAGAGTTATACCCACTGTATTCACTCTACCAGATGTGCATACAAGTACTACAGCTACAGCTACTGCTGTTTCATCATCATCATCATCATCATCATCTACTTCACACTGCCTACTTCTAAATGTAAGTAAATGATTTCTTTTATCACTATGCTTAGATTATATTTCGTTACATTTTAACTTGTGTTTAAATAATTTTTGGATTCATGTTTCAATATTTTTGATTCATTTTAAATTATTTTAAAGCCAATCAAATTTTTTAAAACTATTTTTAAAGCAGATTTAAATTTTGATTTAATAATTTTTTTAAGATTAAAAATATTGTGTTTAATTATCTCTAAAGCTGTTCTAACTTTTACCTTGATTAGAATATTATCCATTTTTAAGTTCATGTTTAATTGTTTTGAAAGTTTAATAATTTTTTAACCTTGTTTATTCCATAGCATCACATGCCTTTTTCTCTTTTAATTTTATGTGTTTATGTTTTTAAATTTATGTGTATTTTTCAGGTATTTTGTATTCGTTTCATGTGTCTTTTGTTACAGATCCAGAGTTTTTGGTTGGTTGCTGGTATTTTTGAGTATAGTTACTTTCAGGATATCAGGGTCCCCATAGACAAGTGTAGGCGCATTAGTTCGGGAAAAGATAGCTATTCTCAGTCGTCATCCAATTCAGAAAGTTATTCTGAAACGACAGGAATGGAGTCCTATTCTGATTTATCGTCGTCCGAGATATCTTTAGTCCAAAACTTGCCATATGTCCTTTTGGATACGGTATTTGGTCGTAGAATCGCGAACACACAAATATATAATGATAAATCTGATACAGATACGAACATTTATCTATTCTTTACAAGATGCAAGGCATCTGTTCTGAACGCAACTTCCACAGCCCCCAGACCATTCAAAATTTATGTCTCCGTAGTCGTCAAGTTTTTCAAAAACACTGCAGCTAAGGAAAACGCTACAGTGACTTTTCATTTTTCGAGTAAAGCCACTCCTATCCTCCATTAATCTGATGTTAATAAACGTTATGAGGAGAACATAGTCTCACTACAAATATTAGCGAGTTTCGTGCGAGGTAGCAGCTAGGGATGAAACTGATAATGTAAATTGATGTTTACATTTCACAATACAGATCATTCACATTATGTGCCTCACATACAAAGCTTCCTAAATGCATTGCCAATAGGAAAACTTGCAATAATGTGCAGTGCTCGCAAGACGAGTGTTTCCTGATCGCTGTAGTAGCAAATTTATTTCCTGTCACGAAGAATTACGATAGATCCTCTTCGTATCCAAAACTTGAACAGGTTCTGAATACCAAGGGATTGTAGCTCCATGTAGTGTTACACGAGACCAAACAATTCGAGGAGTTCAATGATATTTCCATTAATGTCTACTCTGCGGTAGACAAAGATAGGAATATTGTTGACGAAATGTTTGAAAAAACCAAGGAGTGGTCATCATAACCATCTGCATTTCTCAGGTGCGATGCAATCACCATGTGAATATGTTGGCCATTTGTGCTAGTGGTAGTACCGCCCACTTGCATATTGCAATGATCAAAAACATTTAGCATGGTTGGTTCATAGTAAGTTGACTAAACACACTAACAGAATTTTGCGATCGCTGCCTTCAGTATTTCTCAAATGAGGAGAAACTCGAAAACCATAACTATTTGTGCCAACAACACGATGTTGTGGGATGAACTTTCCCGATTGAGGAAAAACGAGTACATTGAATTCACATATATTGACAAACAGCAAGGAGTGGTTTTAATTACGTACTGTGATACCGAAAGTGATCGAAGACCCACGTTCACTTGCTTTCCACACAATGACACTAGCAGCACAACAGCCATAAAAAACATGTACACCATATGCTTGTACCATTCTGCTCGTGTACTCTTATAATCCAAAACTGTCCCAGTATCATGAGTTTGTGGGTAAAGATATGGGTCGTAAATTGGTTGAACTGACAAAGTTGGTTGCAGACACAAACAACAAAACTGTACCAACGAAACAGTTGACAATGGCCGTGAAAGTTAAGTAAAGGATTTAAAAAAGTTGTCATATCTGTAAAACGATGTTTGGAAAAGTTTTTGTGGTTCACCATGACCTTATGACGGCGGCAGTCAGAGGCGACGCACATTATCAAAGTAATTTGTTGTTCGGACTGAAAAAGAATCAACTTGTAGCTGTATTACATAAATTGTGAAATTATGGTGCCCACTTCATGTAACCCAATGGCTCTAAGACACATCACACAGATCGATGTACGCGTGGTAATCGAAAATCCGGGCAATATCAAGGTGAATGGAACCATTTTGGAAAACTATAAATGTATTTTGCATTACCAAGCACATTCCCCACAGGAGAAGTACGCAAGTAGATACCAAGCACATTCCCCACAGGAGAAGTTCGCAAGTAGTTACCAAGCACATTCCCCACGGGAGAAGTTCGCAAGTAGTTACCAAGCACATTCCCCACGGGAGAAGTTCGCAAGTAGTTACCAAGCACATTCCCCATGGGAGAAGTTCGCAAGTAGTTACCAAGCACATTCCCCACGGGAGAAGTTCGCAAGTAGTTACCAAGCACATACCCCACGGGGGAAGTTCGCAAGTAGGTACCAAGCACATTCGCCACGGGAGAAGTTCGCAAGTAGTTACCAAGCACATTCGCCACGGGAGCAGTTCGCAAGTAGGTACCAAGCACATTCCCCACGGGAGAAGTTCGCAAGTAGGTACCAAGCACATTCCCATGGGAGAAGTTCGCAAGTAGTTACCAAGCATATTCCCCACGGGAGAAGTTCGCAAGTAGTTACCAAGCACATTCCCCACGGGAGAAGTTCGCAAGTAGTTACCAAGCACATTCGCCACGGGAGAAGTTCGCAAGTAGTTACCAAGCACATACCCCACGGGAGAAGTTCGCAAGTAGGTACCAAGCACATTCGCCACGGGAGAAGTTCGCAAGTAGTTACCAAGCACATTCGCCACGGGAGCAGTTCGCAAGTAGGTACCAAGCACATTCCCCACGGGAGAAGTTCGCAAGTAGTTACCAAGCACATTCCCCACGGAGAAGTTCGCAAGTAGTTACCAAGCACATTCCCCACGGGAGAAGTTCGCAAGTAGTTACCAAGCACATTCCCCACGGGAGAAGTTCGCAAGTAGGTACCAAGCACATTCGCCACGGGAGAAGTTCGCAAGTAGGTACCAAGCACATTCCCCACGGAAGAAGTTCGCAAGTAGTTACCAAGCACATTCGCCACGGGAGAAGTTCGCAAGTAGGTACCAAGCACATTCCCCACGGGAGAAGTTCGCAAGTAGTTACCAAGCACATTCGCCACGGGAGAAGTTCGCAAGTAGTTACCAAGCACATTCGCCACGGGAGAAGTTCGCAAGTAGTTACCAAGCACATTCCCCACGGGAGAAGTTCGCAAGTAGTTACCAAGCACATTCGCCATGGGAGACGTTCGCAAGTAGTTACCAAGCACATTCCCCACGGGAGAAGTTCGCAAGTAGTTACCAAGCACATTCCCCACGGGAGAAGTTCGCAAGTAGTTACCAAGCACATTCCCCACGGGAGAAGTTCGCAAGTAGTTACCAAGCACATTCCCCATGGGAGAAGTTCGCAAGTAGTTACCAAGCACATTCCCCACGGGAGAAGTTCGCAAGTAGTTACCAAGCACATTCGCCACGGGAGAAGTTCGTTAGTAGTTACCAAGCACATTCGCCACGGGAGAAGTTCGCAAGTAGGTACCAAGCACATTCCCCATGGGAGAAGTACGCAAGTAGGTACCAAGCACATTCGCCACGGGAGAAGTTCGCAAGTAGTTACCAAGCACATTCCCCATGGGAGAAGTTCGCAAGTAGGTACCAAGCACATTCCCCATGGGAGAAGTTCGCAAGTAGGTACCAAGCATATTCCCCACGGGAGAAGTTCGCAAGTAGGTACCAAGCCACATTCCCCATGGGAGAAGTTCGCAAGTAGTTACCAAGCACATTCCCCACGGGAGAAGTTCGCAAGTAGGTACCAAGCACATTCCCCATGGGAGAAGTTCGCAAGTAGGTACCAAGCACATTCCCCACGGGAGAAGTTCGCAAGTAGGTACCAAGCACATTCGCCATGGGAGACGTTCGCAAGTAGTTACCAAGCACATTCCCCACGGGAGAAGTTCGCAAGTAGTTACCAAGCACATTCCCCACGGGAGAAGTTCGCAAGTAGTTACCAAGCACATTCCCCACGGGAGAAGTTCGCAAGTAGTTACCAAGCATATTCCCCACGGGAGAAGTTCGCAAGTAGTTACCAAGCACATTCCCCACGGGAGAAGTTCGCAAGTAGGTACCAAGCACATTCGCCACGGGAGAAGTTCGCAAGTAGTTACCAAGCACATTCCCCACGGGAGAAGTTCGCAAGTAGTTACCAAGCACATTCCCCACGGGAGAAGTTCGCAAGTAGTTACCAAGCACATTCGCCACGGGAGAAGTTCGCAAGTAGTTACCAAGCACATTCCCCATGGGAGAAGTTCGCAAGTATTTACCAAGCACATTCCCCACGGGAGAAGTTCGCAAGTAGTTACCAAGCACATTCGCCACGGGAGAAGTTCGTTAGTAGTTACCAAGCACATTCGCCACGGGAGAAGTTCGCAAGTAGGTACCAAGCACATTCCCCATGGGAGAAGTACGCAAGTAGGTACCAAGCACATTCGCCACGGGAGAAGTTCGCAAGTAGTTACCAAGCACATTCCCCATGGGAGAAGTTCGCAAGTAGGTACCAAGCACATTCCCCATGGGAGAAGTTCGCAAGTAGGTACCAAGCATATTCCCCACGGGAGAAGTTCGCAAGTAGGTACCAAGCACATTCCCCATGGGAGAAGTTCGCAAGTAGGTACCAAGCACATTCCCCATGGGAGAAGTTCGCAAGTAGGTACCAAGCATATTCCCCATGGCAGAACTTTGCATATGGGTACCAAACTCATTCCCCACAGGAGAAGTTCGAAAGTAGGTACCAAGCATATTCCCTACACAAGAAGATCGCAAGTGGGTACCAAGCACATTCCCCACAGGACAAATTCGCAAGGAGGTATGTGAACAATGTAATGGCGCTTCATAGAATAATTTAATTTTATGAGCACATCTTTGGAGACATTGGCTGGAAATTTGACTACTGCCCAGTTAAGAATCACCTTCTCTCACAGTTTCCAGATAACACTCAGTTTATTCATCTCACGGAAAAAGACTATTTCATTATGACTTTTTTGAATCTATGGAATGACTGGACCATACCTCACTCCCACCCAAGAAGGCATTTCAAAATAAATTGTAATGTAAGACAAAGAGCATTCACCATTATAGATTATGCTCATTCTCAATCCACGTGGAATGCATAAATTTGTAAAAATTGCTAGATTAAACTAATCATTATTTACATGTGGAAACATTTTTTGTGTTGATGTGTTTAAAAAATTCAGATCCATATTTTTAAGCTAATAGCAGGTCACGAGCCCCGGCCACGGAGCAGCTGTTGTCTGCTTACAACACTCACTACTCACCACTGTACCAACGCCCTTATGCTTCCTGTGACCCACCTACCAGTTTACAAACCTACAATCTGAATCCCAGACAGTACCAACACCCATAAACTTACGGTGCCCAACCTAGAAGCATTTACACCTACAATCACTATCCCCGACTGTCCCAACACACTTATACTTACGGTGCCCCACCGCTAAAGATTACATACCTAGAAACACTACTCAACACTGTACCAATGCCCGTATACTTAGTATGACCCACCTAGATGACTACACACATACAATGACTACCCATCCCAATATCAACACCCTTATACTTACGGTGCCCCACCTAGAAGACTATATACCTGCAATCACTACCCCCGACTGTACCAACACCCTTATACTTACGGTGACACACCTAAAAGGCTACATACATACAATCACTACCAACCACTATACCAACGCCCATATACTTATTATTAACCTCCCAGATTCCTACACACGTACAATCACTACCCACCCCACTATCAATGCCTTATACTTACTGTGACCCCACTAGAAGCCTACAAACCTACAATTACAACACACCACACCACCAATGCATTTATACTTACTATGTCCCACCTGGATGATTATACACCTACAATCACTACCCATCACATTACCAACAACCTTAAACTTGCTGTGCCCCACCTACAGACTGACACACCTACGATCACTACCCACCACATTATAATGCCCTTAAACTTACTGCGCACCATCTACCAGCCTGCAAACCTACAAACACTACCCACAACATTACCAATGCCCTTATACTTACTGTGCACACCTAGAAGTCTACACACCAACAATCACTACTCACCACTATACCAAAGCACTTATACTTCCTATAAGCCACCTAGATGATTGTACACCCACAAAAACCACCCACAACATTACCACCGCCATTATACTTACTGTGCCCCACCTACCAACCTGCACACCTAACACAGCTTGGTCCAGCTGATATCCGCTTACAACACACACTACTCAACAAACTACCTAAGACCTTATCCTTAGAGTGCCCCACATACAAACTTACAAACCTAGATCCAAACTGTTGTCTGCTTACAAATCACACTACACACCACAGAAACTACGCACTTATACTTACTATGACCAACCTACAAGCCAACACACCTAACAATGCTTGTTCTACCGTTGTCTGCCTACAACACTCACTACACACCACAGTACGTACGCACTTACACTTACTATGACCAGCCTACACACCTAACACTGCTTGTTCCTACTGTTGTCTGTCTACAACACTCACTACACACCACAGAACCTACGCACTTATACTTACTATGACCAACCTACCAGCCTACACACCTAACACTGCTTGTTCCTTCTGTTGTCTGTCTACAACACTCACTACACACCACAGTACCTACGCACTTATACATATATGACCAACCTACCAGCCTACACACCTAACACTGCTTGTTCCTACTGTTGTCTGTCTACAACACTCACTTCACACACCACAGAACCTACGCACTTATACTTACTATGACCAGCCTACCAGCCTACACACCTAACACAGCATGTCCCTATTGTTGTCTGCCAACAACACACACTCACACTACAGTACCTACGCACTTATACTTACTATGACCAAATTCTAGCTACACACCTAACACTGCTTGTTCCTACTGTTGCCTGTCTACAACACTCACTACTCACCACAGTACCTACGCACTTATACTTACTATGACCAGCCTACACACATAACACAGCATGTCCCTACTGTTGTCTGCCAACAACACTCACTACACACCACAGTACCTACGCACTTATACTTACTATGACCAACCTACTAGCCTACACACCTAACACAGCATGTCCTTACTGTTGTCTGTCTACAACACTCACTACACACTACATTACCTACGCACTTATAGTTACTATGACCAACCTACCAGTCTACACACTAATACTGCTTGTTCGTACTGTTGTCTTTCTACAACACAAAACAGTACCTACGCACTTATACTTACTATGACCAACCTACCAGCCTACACACCTAACACTGCTTGTTCCTATTGTTGTCTGTCTACAACACTCACTACATACCACAGTACCTATGCACTTTATACTTACTATGACCAATCTACCTGGCTAACAAATAACACTGCTTGTTCCTACTGTTGTCTGACTAAAACACACACTACACACTACAGTACCTACGCACTTATACATACTATGACCACCTACCAGATTACACACCTAACACTGCTTGTTCCTACTGTTGTCTGTCTACAACACTCATTTCACACACCACAGAACCTACGCACTTATACTTACTATGACCAACCTACCAGCCTACACACCTAACACTGCTTGTTCCTTCTGTTGTCTGTCTACAACACTCACTACACACCACAGTACCTACGCACTTATACTTACTATGACCAACCTACCAGCCTACACACCTAACACATGCACGGTTAAAAACTGTTGTCTGTCTACAACACTCATTTCACACACCACAGAAACCTACGCACTTATACTTACTATGACAACCTACCAGCCTACACACCTAACACTGCTTGTTCCTTCTGTTGTCTGTCTACAACACTCACTACACACCACAGTACCTACGCACTTATACTTACTATGACCAACCTACAGCCTACACACCTAACACAGCACGGTCCAACTGTTGTCTGTCTACAACACCATTTCACACACCACAGAACCTACGCACTTATACTTACTAAGACCAACCTACCAGCCTACACACCTAACACTGCTTGTTCCTTCTGTTGTCTGTCTACAACACTCACTACACACCACAGTACCTACGCACTTATACTACTATGACCAACCTACCAGCCTACACACCTAACACTGCTTGTTCCTACTGTTGTCTGTCTACAACACTCACTTCACACACCACAGAACCTACGCACTTATACTTACTATGACCAGCTACCAGCCTACACACCTAACACTGCTTGTTCCTTCTGTTGTCTAACTACAACACTCAATACACACCATAGTACCTACGCACTTATACTTACTATGACCAAAGTAAAAGCCTACACAACTAACACTGCTAGGTCCAACTGTTGTCTGTCTACAACACACACTACACACTACAGTACCTACGAACTTATACCTACTATGACCAACCTACCAGCCTACACATCGAATACTGCTTGTTCCTTCTGTCGTCTGTCTACAACACTAAACTACACACCACAGTACCTACGCACTTATACCTACTATGACCAACCTACCAGCCTACACAACTAACACTGCATGTTCCTACTGTTGTCTGTTTACAACATCACTACACACCACGTACCTACGCACTTACACTTACTATGACCATCCTACCAGCCTACACACCTAACACTGCTTGTTCCGTCTTTTGTCTGTCTACAAACAACACTACTCACCACAGTACCTACGCACTTATACTTACTATGACCAGCCTACACACCTAACACTGCTTGTTAATTCTGTTGTCTGTCTACAACACTCACTACACACCACAGTACCTACGCACTTTATACATACTATGACCAACCTACTAGCCTACACACCTAACACAGCATGTCCCTACTGTTGTCTGTCTACAACACTCACTACACACTACAGTACCTACGCACTTATACTTACTATGACTAAAATACCAGTCTACACACCTAATACTGCTTGTTCGTAATGTTGTCTGTCTACAACACTCACTACATACCACAGTACCTATGCACTTATACTTACTATGACCAATCTACCTGGCTACACAAAATAACACTGCTTGTTCCTACTGTTGTCTGACTAAAACACACACTACACACCACAAAACCTACGCACTTATACTTACTATGACCAACCTACCAGCCTACACACCTAACACAGCTTGTTCCAACTGTTGTCTGTCTACTACACACACTACACACCACAGTACCTACGCACTTATACTCACTATGACCAGCCTAACAGCCTACACACCTAACACTGCTTGTTCCTACTGTTGTCTGTCTACAACACACACTACACACCCAGTACCTACGCACTTATAATTACTATGACCAACCTACCAGCCTACACACCTAACACTGCTTGTTCCTACTGTTGTCTGTCTACAACACTCACTACACACCATAGTACCTATGCACTTATACTTACAATGACCAATCTACCTGGCTACCCAAATAACACTGCTTGTTCCTACTGTTGTCTGTCTACAACACACACTACACACCACAACACCTACGCACTTATACTTACTATGACCAGCCTACCAGCCTACACGCCTAACACTGCTTGTTCCTACTGTTGTCTGTCTACAAAACACACTAAACACCCCAGTACCTACGCACTTAAAATTACTATGACAAACCTACCAGCCTACACACCTAACACTGCTTGTTCCTACTGTTGTCTGACTAAAACACACATACACACCACAGTACCTACGCACTTATACTCACTATGACCAGCCTAACAGCCTACACACCTAACACTGCTTGTTCCTACTGTTGTCTGTCTACAACACACACTACACACCCCAGTACCTACCCACTTATAATTACAATGACCAACCTACCAGCCTACACACCTAACACAGCATGTCCCTACTGTTGTCTGTCTACAACACTCACTACACACCACAAACCTACGCAATTATACTTACTATGACCAGCCTACACACCTAACACTGCTTGTTCCTACTGTTGTCTGTCTACAACACTCACTACACACCATAGTACCTATGCACTTATACTTACTATGACCAATCTACCTGGCTACACAAATAACACTGCTTGTTCCTAATGTTGTCTGTCTACAACACACACTACACATCCAAAACCTAAGCACTTATACTTACTATGACCAACCTAACAGCCTACACACCTAACACAGCATTGTCCCTACTGTTGTCTGTCTACAACACTCACTACACACTACAGTACCTACGCACTTATACTTACTATGACCAACCTACCAGCGTACACACCTAATACTGCTTGTTCCTACTGTTGTCTGTCTACAACACTCATTACACACCACAGAATATACGCACTTATACTTACTATGACCAACCTAAAAGCCTACACAACTAACACTGCTTGGTCCTAACTGTTGTCTGTCTACAACACACACTACACACCACAGTACCTACGCACTTATACTTACTATGACCAACCTACCAGCCTACACACCAAACACTGCTTGTTCCTACTGATGTCTGTCTACAACACTCATTACACACCACAGTACCTACGCACTTATACTTACTATGACCAACCTACCAGCCTACACACCTAAACACTGCTTGTTCCTACTGATGTCTGTCTACAACACTCACTACACACCACAGTACCTACGCACTTATACTTACTATGACCAACCTACACTCCTAACACTGCTTGTTCCTACTGATGTCTGTCTACAACACACACTACATACCACAGTACCTATGCACTTATACTTACTATGAACAGCCTACACACCTAACACAGCTTGTCCCTACTGTTGTCTGTCTACAACACTCACTACACACCACAGTACCTACGCACTTATACTAACTATGACCAACTACCAGCCTACACACCTAATACAGCTTGGTCCAACTGTTGTCTGTCTACAACACTCACTAACACACCCAGTACCTACGCACTTATACTTACTATGAACAGCCTACACACCTAACACAGCATGTTACCTATGTTGTCTGTCTACAAACACCACTACACACTACAGTACACATGCACATTATACTCTATGACCAACTACCAGCCTACACACCTAATACTGCTTGTTCCTACTGTTGTCTGTCTACAACACTCACTACACACCACAGTACCTACTAACTGATTCTTACTATGCCAACGTACCAGCCTACACATTAACACTGCTTGTTCTACCGTTGTCTGCCTACAACACTCACTAACACACCACAGTACCTACGCACTTACACTTACTATGACCAGCCTACACACCTAACACTGCTTGTTCCTACTGTTGTCTGTCTACAACACCACTACACACCCAGTACCTACGCACTTATACATTACTATGACCAACCTACCACCCAGCAAAATAACACCTAACACTGCTTGTTCTACTGTTGTCTGTTTACAACACTCACTACACACCATAGTACCTAAGCACTTATACTTACTATGACCAACCTACCAGTCTACACACCTAACACTGCTTGTTCGTACTGTTGTCTTTCACAACACACCCACAGTACCTACGCACTTATACTTACTATGACCAACCTACCAGCCTACACACCTAAACATGCTGTTCCTACTGTTGTCTGTCTACAACACTCACTACACACCACAGTACCTACACACTTATACTTACTATGACCAGCCTACCAGCCTACACACCTAACACTGCTTCTTCCTACTGTTGTCTGTCTACAACACACACTACACACCAAAGTACCTACGCACTTACATACTATGACAACTACCAGCCTACACACCTAACACTGCTTGTTCCTTCTGTTGTCTGTCTACAACACTCACTACACCACTACAGTACCTACGCACTTATACTTACTATGACCAACCTACCAGCCTACACACCTAACACTGCTTGTTCCTACTGTTGTCTGTCTACAACACTCACTTCACACACCACAGTAACTACGCACTTATACTTACTATACCAGCCTACACACCTAATACAGCTTGGTCCAACTGTTGTCTTCCTACAACACTCACAACACACCACAGTACCTACGCACATTTACTTACTATGACCAACCTACCAGCCTACACACTAACACTGCTTGTTCCTATGTTGTCGGTCTACAACACTCACTACTCACCACTAGTACCTACGCACTTATACTTACTATTACTCCAGCCTACACACCTAACACAGCATGTCCCTACTGTTGTCTGTCTACAACACACACTACTCCCACAGTACCTATGCACTTATACTTACTATGACCAGCCTACACACCTAACACTGCTAGGTCCTACTGTTGTCTTCCTACAACACTCACAACACACCACAGTACCTACGCACATATACTTACTATGACCAACCTACCGCCTACACACCTAATACACAGCTTGTTCCTACTGTTGTCTGTCTACAACACTCACTACTCCCACAGTACCTATGCACTTATACTTACTATGACCAGCCTACACAACCCCTAACACAGCTGGGTCCCTACTGTTGTCTGTCTACAACACACACTACACACTACAGTACCTACGCACTTATACTTACTATGACCAACCTACCAGCCTACACACCTAACACTGCTTGTTCCTACTGTTGTCTGTCTACAACACACACTAACACTCCACAGTAACTACGCACTTATACTTACTATGACCAACCTACCAGCCTACACACCTAACACAGCATGTTCCTTCTGTTGTCTGTCTACAACCCTCTTTACATACCACAGTACCTACGCACTTATACTTACTATGACCAACCTACCAGCATACACACCTAACACAACTAGCTCCAACCGTTGTCTGACTACAAGACACACTACATACAACAGTACCTACGCACTTATACTTAATATGACCAGCCTACACACCTAACACTGCTTGTTCCTAATGTTGTCTGTCTACAACACTCACTTCACACACCACAGTACCTACGCACTGATACTTACTATGACCAACCTACCAGCCTACACACCTAACACTGCTTGTTCGTACTGTTGTCTTTCTACAACACACCGCAGTACCTACGCACTTATACTTACTATGACCAGCCTACTAGCCTACACACCTAACACTGCTTGGTCCTACTGTTGTCTGTCTACAACACTCACTACATACCACAGTACCTACGCACTTATACTTACTATGACCAACCTACCAGACTACACAACTAACACAGCATGTCCCTACTGTTGCCTGTCTACAACACTCACTACACACCATAGTACCTACGCACTTATACTTACTATGACCAACCTACCAGCCTACACACCTAACACAGCAAGGTCCAACTGTTGTCTGTCTACAATACTCACTGCACACCACAGTACCTACGCACTTATACATACTATGACCAACCTACCAGCCTACACACGTAACACTGCTTGTTCCTACTGTTGTCTGTCTACAACAATCACAACACACCATAGTACCTTTGCACTTATACTTACTATGACCAATCTACCTGGCTACACAAATAACACTGCTTGTTCCTATTGTTGTCTGTCTACTACACACACTACACACCACAGCACCTACGCACTTATACTTACTATGACCAGCCTACCAGCCTACACACCTAACACAGCTGTCCCTACTGTTGCCTGTCTACAACACACACTACACACCCCAGTACCTACGCACTTATAATTACTATGACCAACCTACCAGCCTACACACCTAACACTGCTCGTTCCTACTGTTGTCTGTCTACAACACACACTACACACACAGTACCTACGCACTTATACTTACTATGACCAATCTACCAGCCTACACACCTAACACTGCTTGTTCCTACTGTTGTCTGTCTACAACACTCACTACACACCATAGTAACCTATGCACTTATACTTACTATGACCAATCTACCTGGCTACCAAATAACACTGCTTGTTCCTTCTGTTGTCTGTCTACAACACTCACTACACACCACAGTACCTACGCACTTATACTTACTATGACCAGCCTACACACCTAACACAGCATGTCCTACTGTTGTCTGTCTACAACACCACTATACACTACAGTACCTACGCACTTATACTTACTATGACCAGCCTACCAGCATACACACCTAACACTGCTTGTTCCTACTGTTGTCTGTCTACAACACACACTACACACCCAGTACCTACGCACTTATAATTACTATGACCAATCTACCAGCCTACACACCTAACACTGCTTGTTCCTACTGTTGTCTGTCTACAACACTCACTACACACCATAGTACCTATGCACTTATACTTACTATGACCAATCTACCTGGCTACACAAATAACACTGCTTGTTCCTACTGTTGTCTGTCTACAACACACTACACACCACAGCACCTACGCACTTATACTTACTATGACCAGCCTACCAGCCTACACACCTAACACAGCTTTGTCCAACTGTTGTCTGTCTACAACACTCACTACACACCATAGTACCTACGCACTTATACTTACTATGACCAACCTACCAGCCTACACACCTAACACTGCTTGTTCCTACTGTTGTCTGTCTACAACACTCACTACACACCATAGTACCTATGCACTTATACTTACTATGACCAATCTACCTGGCTACACAAATAACACTGCTTGTTCCTTCTGTTGTCTGCCAACAACACACACTACACACTACAGTACCTACGCACTTACTTACTATGACCAGCCTACACACCTAACACAGCATGTCCCTACTGTTGTCTGTCTACAACACACACTACACACTACAGTACCTACGCACTTATACTTACTATGACCAACCTACAGGCCTACACACCTAACACTGCTTGTTCCTTCTGTTGTCTGTCTACAACACTCACTACACACCACTGTACCTACGCACTTACACTTACTATGAAAAACCTACCAGCCTACACACCTAACACTGCTTGTTCCGTCTGTTGTCTGTCTACAACACACACTATCACCACCGTACCTACGCACTTATACTTATATGACCAGCCTACACACCTAACACAGCATGTCCATACTGTTGTCTGTCTACAACACAGACTACACACTACAGTACCTACCACTTATACTTACTATGACCAACCTACCAGCCTACACACCTAACACTGCTTGTTCCTATTGTTGTCTGTCTACAACACTCACTACTCACCACAGTACCTACGCACTTATACTTACTATGACCAACCTACCAGCCTACACTCCTAACACTGCTTGTTCCTTCTGTTGTCTGTCTACAACACTCACTTACTCACCACAGTACCTACACACTTATACTTACTATGACCAACCTACCAGTCTACACACCTAGCAGTGCTTGTTCCTTCTGTTGTCTGTCTACAACACTCACAACACACCACAGTACCTACGCACTTATACTTACTATGACCAGCCTACACACCTAACACAGCATGTCCCTACTGTTGTCTGTCTACAACACACACTACACACCATAGTACCTACGCACTTATACTTACTATGACCAACCTACCAGCCTACACACCTAACACAGCTTGTTCCTACTGTTGTCTGTCTACAACACACACTACACACCACAGAACCTACGCACTTATACTTTCTATGACCAACCTAAAGCTACACACTAACATGCTTTGTCCACTGTTGTCTGTCTACAATACACACTACACACTACGTACCTTACTTGGTCCAAACTGTTGTCTGTCTACAATCACACACTTAACACTACAGTACCTACGCACTTATACTTACTATGACCAACCTACCAGCCTACACAACTAACACTGCTTGTTCCTACTGTTGGTTGTTTACAACACACACTACACACCACAGTACCTACGCACCTATACTTACTATGACCAGCCTACACACCTAACACGCATGTCCTACAGTTGTCTGTCTACAAAAAAACTATATACACTACAGTACCTACGCACTTATACTTACTATGACCAACCTACTAGCCTACACACCTAACACTGCTTTTTCTCTGTTGTCTGTCTACAAAGCTCACTACACACCACAGTACACTACGCACTACACTTACTATGACCAACCTACCAGCCTACACACCTAACACTGCTTGTTCCGTCTGTTGTCTGTCTACAACACACACTACTCACCACAGTACCTACGCACTTATACTTACTATGACCAGCCACTACACACCTAAAACTGCTTGTTCTACTGTTGTCTTTCTACAACACCTAAAACAGTACCTACGCAACTTATACTTACTATGACCAACCTACCAGCCTACACACCTAACACTGCTTGTTATTATTGTTGTCTGTCTACAACACTCACTACACACACACAGTACCTACGCACTTATACTCACTATGACCAGCCTACCAACCTACACACCTAACACTGCTTGTTCTACTGTTGTCTGTCTACAACACACACTACACACCCAGTACCTACGCACTTATATTACTATGACCAACCTACCAGCCTACACACCTAACACTGCTTGTTCCTACTGTTGTCTGTCTACAACACTCACTTCACACACCACAGAACCTACGCACTAATACTTACTATGACCAACCTAAAAGCCTACACAACTAACACTGCTTGGTCCAATTGTTGTCTGTCTACAACACACACTACACCACAGTACCTACGCACTTATACTTACTATGACCAACCTACCAGCCTACACACCAAACACTGCTTGTTCCTACTGATGTCTGTCTACAACACTCACTACATACCACAGTACCTACGCACTTATACTTACTATGACCAACCTACCAGCCTACACAACTAACACAGCATGTCCCTACTGTTGCCTGTCTACAACACTCACTACACACCATAGTACCTACACACTTATACTTACTATGACCAACCTACCAGCCTACACACCTAAAACAGCAAGGTCCAACTGTTGACTGTCTAAAACACTCACTACACACCACAGTACCTATGCACTTATACTTACTATTACCAGCCTACACACCTAACACTGCTTGTTCCTACTGTTGTCTGTCTACAACACACACTAAACACCCCAGTACATACGCACTTGTAATTACTATGACCAACCTACCAGCCTACACACCTAACAATGCTTGTTCCTACTGTTGTCTGTCTACAACACACACTACACACCCCAGTACCTACGCACTTATACTTACTATGACCAACCTAAAAGCCTACACAACTAACACTGCTTGGTCCAACTGTTGTCTGTCTACAACACACACTACACACTACAGTACCTACGCACTTATACTTACTATGACCAACCTACCAGCCTACACAACTAACACTGCTTGTTCCTACTGTTGTCTGTTTACAACACACACTACTCACTACAGTACCTACGCACATATACTTACTATGACCAGCCTACACACCTAACACAGCATGTCCCTACTGTTGTCTGTCTACAACACACACTACACACTACAGTACCTACGCACTTATACTTACTATGACCACCCTGCAGGCCTACACACCTAACACTGCTTGTTCCTTCTGTTGTCTGTCTACAACACTCACTACACACCACTGTACCAACGCACTCACACTTACTATGACCAACCTACCAGCCTACACACCTAACACTGCTTGTTCCGTCTGTTGTCTGTCTACAACACACACTACTCACCACCGTACCTACGCACTTATACTTACTATGACCAGCCTACACATCTAACACAGCATGTCCAACTTATACTTATTATGACCAGCCTACACACCTAACACAGCATGTCCCTACTGTTGTCTGTCTACAACACACACTACACACTACAGTACCTACGCACTTATACTTACTATGACCAACCTACTAGTATACACACCTAACACTGCTTGTTCCTTCTGTTGTCTGTCTACAACACTCACTACACACCACTGTACCTACGCACTTACACTTACTATGACCAACCTACCAGCCTACACACCTAACACTGCTTGTTCCGTCTGTTGTCTGTCTACAACACACACTACTCACCACCCTACCTACGCACTTATACTTACTATGACCAACCTACACACCTAACACAGCATGTCCATACTGTTGTCTGCCAACAACACACACTACACACTACAGTACCTACGCACATATACTTACTATGACCAACCTACTAGCCTACACACCTAACAATGCTTGTTCCTTCTGTTGTCTGTCTACAACACTCACTACACACCACAGTACCTACGCACTATACTTACTATGACCAACCTACCAGTCTACACACCTAACACTGCTTGTTCGTACTGTTGTCTTTCTACAACACACCACAGTACCTACGCACTTATACTTACTATGTCCAACCTACCAGCCTACACACCTAACACTGCTTGTTCCTACTGTTGTCTGTCTACAACACTTACTACACACCACAGTACCTACACACTTATACTTACTATGACCAGCCTACCAGCCTACACACCTAATACTGCTTGTTCCTACTGTTGTCTGTCTACAACACACACTACACACCCCAGTACATACGCACTTATAATTACTATGACCAACCTACCAGCCTACACACCTAACACTGCTTGTTCCTTCTGTTGTCTGTCTACAACACTCACTACACACACAGTACCTACGCACTTATACTTACTATGACCAACCTACTAGCCTACACACCTAACACTGCTTGTTCCTACTGTTGTCTGTCTACAACACTCACTACACACCATAGTACCTACGCACTTATACTTACTATGACCAACCTACCAGCCTACACACCTAATACTGCTTGTTCCTTCTGTTGTCTGTCTACAACACTCACTACACACCACAGTACCTACGCACTTATACTTACTATGACCAGCCTACACACCTAACACAGCATGTCCCTACTGTTGTCTGTCTACAACACACACTACACACTACAGTACCTACGCAATTATACTTACTATGACCAACCTACCAGCCTACACACCTAACACTGCTTGTTCCTACTGTTGTATGTCTACAACACTCACTACACACCACAGTACCTACGCACTTATACTTACTATGACCAGCCTACACACCTAACACAGCATGTCCTACTGTTGTCTGTCTACAACACACACTACGCCCCACAGTACCTATGCACTTATACTTACTATGACCTGCCTACACACCTAACACAGCTAGTTCCTACTGTTGTCTGTCTACAACACACACTACACACCACAGTACCTACGCACTTATACTTACTATGACCAACCTACCAGCCTACACACCTAACACTGCTTGTTCCTACTGTTGTCTGTCTACAACACTCACTACACACTACAGTACCTACTAACTGATACTTACTATGACCAACCTACCAGCCTACACACCTAACACTGCTTGTTCCTTCTGTTGTCTGTCTACAACACTCACTTCACACCACAGTACCTACGCACTTATACTTACTATGACCAACCTACCAGCCTAGACACCTACCACTGCTTGTTCCTACTGTTGTCTGTCTACAACACTCACTACACACTACAGTACCTACTAACTGATACTTACTATGACCAGCCTACCAGCCTACACACCTAACACTGCTTGTTCCTACTGTTGTCTGTCTACAACACTCACTACACACCACAGTACCTACGCACTTATACTTACTATGACCAACCTACACACCTAACACTGCTTGTTCCTACTGTTGTCTATCTACAACACTCACTTCACACCACAGTACCTACGCACTTATACATACTATGACCAACCGACCAGCCTTCACACATAACACAGCATGTTCCTACTGTTGTCTGTCTACAACACACACTACACACCACAGTACCTACGCACTTATACTTACTATGACCAGCCTACCAGCCTACACACCTAACACTGCTTGTTCCTTCTGTTGTCTGTCTACAACACTCACTTCACACCACAGTACCTACGCACTTATACTTACTATGACCAACCTACCAGCCTAGACACCTAACACTGCTTGTTCCTACTTTTGTCTGTCTACAACACTCACTACACACTACAGTACCTACTAACTGATACTTACTATGACCAGCCTACCAGCCTACACACCTAACACTGCTTGTTCCTACTGTTGTCTGTCTACAACACTCACTTCACACCACAGTACCTACGCACTTATACTTACTATGACCAACCTACCAGCCTAGACACCTAATACTGCTTGTTCCTACTGTTGTCTGTCTACAACACACACTATATACCACAGTACCTACGCACTTATACTTACTATGACCAGCCTACACACCTAACACTGCTTGTTCCTACCGTTGTCTGTCTACAACACTCACTACATACCACAGTACGAATGCCCTTATACTGTACTGACTGTGCCCACCTACCTGCCTACACACCCACACACATTATCTACATTTATCTATCAAGAAAGTGTTCTGAAATAGAACAGCTGGAAATTCCTTTCGCGAAAATGTGTGCCTACCCATACATCTGCATTCACTTCTTGTTATTTTCAACCAATTAACACTAGTGTTGTGTGCACGTGATTTGAACGCATATATGCGACAAAATAATTATAATTTTCTTTATTCTGTGGCTGTATGTATTTTTCCACTTGCAATCCTATATGGTATCGTGTTATGAACAAGGCAGGCACACATTGTCACAGACTGCGAGTCAATGTGACGACTGCATACTGCGTGTCAACAAATAATATTGCACACATGTATGTCCATTCAACGTCACTTCTTACTGAATACATTACACTAAACGTGTTTCTAATGTTTACAATAATGTACTGGCTGATATAAAACATTATTAATCACACCAATGTAAAACAACATTCCGAGTTTCTGTGGGTCATTGGTAGAGTATCCAGAATTCTGGAAATTCATTCGGTAGTGATTAAGATTTTGAGAAATTTTGCTGTATTGCTTCAAACAAACTGTAGTTTTTGAGAAACGCCCTGTGTAACAGTTACAAACAGGTAGAAGGGGAAGGACCTAGTATTTAACGGGCAGAATGCCCTTGTATTGCGTTTTCGGCGAACAAACAACAGTGAGTTTGCGAATGTACGGACTGTGAAACACAGCCTTGAGCCTTCTTCGGAAGAAATTCACTAATACTAGGATTCTCCGAAATGATTCAATGAATAGTTGATCTTCTTTTGTCATTGTTCTATTCTAATTGAAAGATATGTTTAGTGTCAGCATGCAGCGGCAACATGAATACTGCTAGCTCCGGCCGGACAGTCACTGGCTTGCACACGTCAGAACATGGTGCAGTAATCAGCGTGTGGTAACCCTACTCTCCAGTCAGAAGCTTATCCAATAGGAAAATGTCGGAGTAGGCAGTAGCCAATCAGACACAATGCTTGTTCACAGAGGCTGAGCGAATGTAGTGTGTGCAGAAGAGATATGTAGCTGCTCCTCTGTAGGGTGACGTGCTCTACGTCAGGTCGCTGGCACCGAGGTTCTCACGCCGCCTGGCAGGCCGGCCCCTCCCCTCCTTGGCGCGCTCCAAGGACACTGCCCCCTCCACTACCTCCCCTCCTTTCCCTGGTGATCTCATCCGCGCCTCCGCTCTTCAACCTGCAGTGCAGTTGCGTAGCGTGGCCGCCACGACGTCACTAGAAAGACAAGCGAACTAGGCGTCGTGCGTAAGGAGAGGGAGGCGTCTAGTCTCCATTAGTGGTTCGCTCTTCAATATCGCATTATTTTTCAAACACATTACAAGTCCGTAACAAACTTGCAGTTATTCTACCCGACTTGTTCTGTGGCGCGAGTACCTACAACTTATAGTGCGTGCATGTACTCGCCAGCCGCTTGTAGTGGAGTTGACGAGGGCTGCCAATTGTCCCATATTGTACGCTATTTCCCGTATCAAACTGAAACAATTATCCTGTGTATCGCAGACTATGACTATTTATAAATATTAATAAACTAATTATGAGTAATTTACTACTTCCGCCATATTACAGTTACGTCTACGCTGTTGGTATTAACCAAATGGTAAAATATTATATAAGAATACAAAGTGGCGAACGACTACTATTCGAAGCCACGGCACTGACTATGAATTTTCTACATGCAACTAACATTTGTATGTTGTATATGTTCAGAGAAAAAGTAGAATGATATATACGTACAGGTGATTTTTGCTCGTTATAGAACTGATGATAATTTGCCGTGATCATTCATGGAATCAGTTGTGTTACTTTTGATTGTAAAAGTTGGTAACTATAGCAGCTGAATAGTACTCTTTGTGCCACGTAATTGTTTCCACAACGTGACTACACTCTCGACAATCAGTGACTGACTCCGGCAAATTCATTCTAGATAAGAGTACGTGGTTCGGAGCCCACTGTGGTCACGAGGTAGTGCAAGATATCCGTCACCACGTCTGATACTTATTATGAAGTATTGTACCCTTGCTACATTCCCAAACTTACAGCAGTATCATGCATATCGGAATATCAGCTATCCCACCTGCCTGCTGTTGACATCTATATCACTATACCTCACTACCGGCTTGCAAAACTTCATGCTAATGATTATATATATATATATCTCGTGACGCCATATCGTAACGATATTGCAATATTTGTATATCGCAGAGTGTTGGTGGCGTCGTGCACGGCCTTATGACGTGGCATCTGTTGATGGACTTTTCCAAGGACAGTTAGCGTTGTGCAAGGCTGGCCGGCGCGCGCAGTTCACAAGTGGCCTGCAAGCCCACAGTGCGCCCTGCCTGCCTCTGCCCGCACCGACTACCTACCTACCTGTCTGTCCACTCAACTGAAAGTCACAGTTCAGCGTCCTAGTACACCCCCGTGATTTGAAGAGACCCTGCACTCACTCCACCTGCTGGCTGTATCCCGACATGTCGTGATAGACACACTAATTACACCTGTAGCCCACTATTCTCACGTGTCGTAAACAAGCTATGTCTTCGTACGAGCTCTACTCAAAGTCAACATATTACTACTTTCGTTATCGATAATGTTGCAGTACACGACTGATCAAATATAGCATTCCTGTGCGCACTGGGTCAGACACACACACACACACCCCTTGTACATGCAACTGACAAACAGTCTACTAATCTTCCCGGGATAACATACTGTCTCTCGGCATTATTACTCTCCTGACAGAAAGCGAAACAGAAAAACAGCGAAAGAAGTTGACAAACTAACTAACAAAACAACATAGTTGCAACCGCTAAAAAAAAAGTCACCGTATACAACATACAAACGACGATAAGCGAACATAACTGACGAGTTATAGAACCGACGAGAAAGACTTACAAGTGCAGCCAAGAAGAACACATCACACAGACGTGAAATATATATCTCAGTTTTCCGTCGACAAATTAACGACTGCACATCGATATGACTAATGAGATCAACGTTTCGTTGGCAAGTAGTTCAAAGAAGCCAACACAACGCGTCAAAAATTCCTAGTCGTGTAGGCTTACTTTTTTAGATATTTATAAAATAAATACATGATTTCACTATGTTTCGGTGGCCTTATTATGGTAATCAGATGAAGCACACAAGATACGTCGCACTCAGTTTAAGAGACAAAGTCAACAGAAACACGAATTAACAATCGATTTAGAATCGATGTTTTTTTTTTTTTGTCGTGTGAGCAACAGCACTGTTAATACGTTCAGTGTTTCCAACAGAAGCGTGTATGAGAAACACTTCCACACGCAAGACGCATGATACGCTATTTCACTAGCTGTTGGACTCGACACAATAGTATTTACATAGTAACTTGTGCTGGCACAGCTTGTAGAGCATGCCTCGCCAGCAAAGCCATCAACACGGTAGTCTCCTGCAGCAGATAGCATGACCGCACACTCGTGTTTGCTCTCACTAACCCACACACGCTCTCATCTCCCCAAAAATAAAGGCAGTCGTAAGAAGACGTTCCAAATTATTATTTATGTATTGCACCAACATTTTTGAGGGAAGAAATCCTGTGAATAAAAATTGGTAAATATGCTGCTTTCGTGTGTATTCCCCCTGAAAATCTGACCCTCGTGCTCATTTCACAAAACAGTAGTGCGCCATAACTGTTATAGTTCTGAAAGATTTTAAGAAGGGTAAACGTTGTTATACAGTAAAGGCCTGGTTGTGAGTGTACTGGGAACATTGTAGTAATGAGCTCTATTAAGGACTTGCTACTGACAAGGTTCGTCATGACCTCCACCAATAATAGACCGGGATATATATGTGAGTAGACTATCTTCGCTCCACCCACACATCTTAGACCACAAATCTTCTCATCACATTACGTTTATACATTTAACTTAACTTATTCATGTGGGTTGTTGTACAACTTTGATCACATGTTTCACATTCTCAGCAGGGCCGGTCCTTCATATAAGCGAAGTAAGCTGCCGCGGTGTGTGTGTGTATATATCTACATACATATATACAACTGAGAAAAAATAAATTCACACGTATGTTAATTTTTAATTTTAATTTCAAATAACATAACAATAATACCACTAATATGCGTTTTCTATACCCAACATAATTACACTTTTAAAAATCAACAAAAGCCAGTAGAATATCTTTGTCAATTTGTACGTTTGCTTTATATATGTTAATTTTGAAATTTAACAAACTGACATATATGTCCTACTATTATTGTAAGTTATTTCATTAAAAGCGTTTAAAACTCTACGTCTTATTGCTACTCCTAGCTATAAACTCTACGTCTTTCTGCTACGCCTAGCTTTAAACTCTACGTCTTATTGCTACTCCTTGCTTTAAACTCTACGTCTTACTGCTACTCCTAGCTTTAAACTCTACGTCTTACTGCTACCCCTAGCTTTAAACTCTACGTCTTATTGCTACTCCTAGCTTTAAACTCTACGTCTTATTGCTACTCCTAGCTTTAAACTCTACGTCTTATTGCTACTCCTAGCTTTAAACTCTACGTCTTATTGCTACTCCTAGCTTTAAACTCTACGTCTTACTGCTACGCCTAGCTTTAAACTCTACGTCTTATTGCTACCCGTAGCTTGAAACTCATCGTCTTATTGCTATCCCTAGCTTTAAACTCTACGTCTTATTGCTATCCCTAGCTTTAAACTCAACGTCTTATTGCTACCCGTAGCTTGTAACTTATCGTCTTATTGCTATCCCTAGCTTGAAACTCATCGTCTTATTGCTATCCCTAGCTTGAAACTCTACGTCTTACTGCTACCCGTAGCTTGAAACTCAACGTCTTATTGCTACCCGTAGCTTGAAACTCATCGTCTTATTGCTATCCCTAGCTTTAAATAAGTTATGTGATTATTTTGATAGTTTTAAATGTAATAAACAAAGCTAAATATTCAAGAGTTAAAAGTTGTTACTGTATTCAATTACTTGTCTCTGCCAACATTTCACAAAGCAGAACCACAAACTGCATAAAAGTTTGATAATATTGTTGTGCCGTGCGAAAATAATTGAATGTAGGGGGGGTGGGAGCAAGCGCCCTTTCGTTTAGAACAATAGTCAATAAAAATATTATATTTTAGCCTTATACGTAATCTTCCGCGTGCAATTGAAATATATACACTGTGTATTACTTACGTTGCAATATTTATTTTAAATGGTGGTTAGAAGATAAGAAATTACTGAAGGGAAAAAGTAACTAGGGCCTCAAAAGGGCTCACTTTACCATGAAGAGCCTATAAATATGTTCACCTACACTTGAAAATGACAAGGATCGGCCCTGGGCCGAAGAGAGGAATTAGTAGAGAAATGTCATGTCATACCATGTCATGAAGGAACTTACAGTAACCTAAATTTTAATTAGTGACGTGTAATGTTTAAAAGTGAAAATGAGAGTAACAGCAACGTGACTCCATCGACGCACATTTATCAGGTTCACGTCAAAGAGCATTGCACGTACTGGGGAAGTAACACAATATGATGCCTTAGCCACATTCAGGCGACAATGGTAGTGACGTTGCTAGACTATGTCACAGTATAGCTCTACCCACACCAACAACAATAACTTGTCTTCAGGTTGTAGTGAGTGAGATGTGATGTGATGACTTGCTTTGTCTGTCCTCAGTGTCGAGCCACAGCACAGCCACTCGCGTATCTCGACACTGACTAACTCCAACTCCACGCACTCTCTCTCTCTCTCTCTCGTGTGACGCCCGAGCCAGGCAGTACGTCACTTCACGAGTCTGTCACGTGCCAGGTGAAGGCTATTCACGATTAAATAACCACTTTGAAACAAGTCACTGCTCACAGTTAAGTTGGTGGCCGAAGAGAGAAAGAGAGAGAGAGAGAAAGAGAGAGAGAAAGAGAGAGAGAGAAAGAGAGAGAGAAAAGAGAGAAAGAGAGAGAAAGAGAGAGAAAGAGAGAGAGAGAAAGAGAGAAAGAGAGAGAGAAAGAGAGAGAGAAGAGGAAAGAGAGAGAGAAAGAGAGAGAGAAAGAAAGAGAGAGAGAGAGCACCTGCCTGACGACTCCCCGAGCCGTCTACTAGATGTTTACAACTGAATAATCGTGAGAGATTGTAACAAGTAGCATACAACATGTACACAGTCACTCGAACTCAACTGAACTGAAATGCTGTTCTCCACAACAGAGGTTAGGCAGCGTGTGGTGTTGGTTTCCTCTCAAGCGTTAAAAAAAATTATTGTAAAAATCCGGCGGCAGTTACAATCAATACACGGCCGCCACTGTTGTTGCTGGTGTCAAAGTGGCATTTAACAAATATTAATTGAAGAATGATGCGACAAAATGCTGGATGTTTTATTTGAGGTTATCTACAAACGACATGTACAACCGGCGCACATTTCAGCGAGTGTTCATTCTCGCAAGTACGAAACAAGTGTTTCCTTGAGTGTGGTAAGGAGTTGCTTCATTAGTCGTGAGTCACCATTATAGAATAGAGGGCAGCACAGTGGTATAGCGGTTAGACTGCTTGCATACCACTCTTCGGCTGGTCAGACCTCGATGCTAAGAACTGCCCTAATCTCTGCACTCACTCACTATAATAGAAAAGTGACAGTAATACAACACTATAGTCCATTCCCCACAAGAAGCAACTTTCTCGGAGCCCTGCTAAATATCTACTTGCAGGCCCGTTTCGTATACTTCCGCCAAATGTAAACAAATATTACCATGTGACTGCCATGTAGCATCTGTCAAAATCAATATTTACATGCCATTGTGTGTGTACATGTGTTCGTATACTTTCGCTACACCTAAACATAAACATTGAAATGTGACTTACGTTTATACCTGTCAATTATGTTGTTTACAGCTTTTAATACAATTCTGTCATAATCCAAAAACCATTCCGTACGAATATTCATAGTTTAGGCCTCTAACATTATTTAGGTCCGCTTTATGACGTTTTAAAAATGCTTGAATTGACGACAGTTCTTATGGTTATTACATTAACATATTTGTTTTCCACGACGTAGCTCAATACATGTATTGCACATTAGTATTTTGCAGCGGCTGTGTTTAACACTGTTACAACAGCGGGTAAAGAACTGTAGTATTTAACTATTTTGTTGTTGATATGTGTTGGGTTATTTCTGGAGGGAGGGAGGGAGGGAGGGAGGGAGGGAGGGTGGGAGTGAGTGAGTGAGTGAGTGAGGGAGGGAGGGAAGGAAGGAAGGGACAAGTTATAGAAGATATTAGGGCAAAGTTTCATTTATTCCATAATACAGTGCCCTAAAGTTAACCACAGTGTTATATATTTGTGGAATACAGGTTATTGAAAAAACAGGTTGACATGTTATGCCTAAGAGTGTTTTTTCAAAGGTTGATTTTCATAACTCGCTTCCAATCGGGAATGGACTATAGTCAGAGATGTACAGTGCGGACTGGGCAAGTTAGAGTCTGAGCTGCACTCTATGAGACGTGTTTGGCACTCACTCAAGTACTCGACATCGAGACGTAACTACGTGGCCGATACGTTGGTGTGCACATGCCTCTTCTCTGATTGGCGCTCGCCTGATGTACTGGCTGTCAGTGGCGGCTGCTGAAGGAGGGCTGCGGGGCGCAGCCCTTCTAATAACATCTCAGAACGCAGACCTCTACTTATCTTCAACTCAGCAAATAATACTGTGTACGAATACGGATGTTATTTCGCAGCCAATGTTTTTGAGATGGACGAGTCTCTTGTCACGAGGTAAACGTTTTTGGAAATGTCGAGTGGCGGGGCTACAAATTATTCGCCCCGAAGTGGGTGGAGCGAGTAGAGAAAGACGGACATAACAGTGGAATAGCAATGCTACATGAGGGAGGGGAGACTTCAGGGGTTCGTCACTTTTCAGCCAATCACATGCTGTAAATCTAACAGAGCTGGTCGCGCCCCTGCTCACACAAAAACGGTTTCCTGGAACTTGAAAGGGCTACCAAAACTCGAACTACGAATTCCATTGTAAACAGAATATGCTCTACAGTTATATACTATGTTTTGTTGGCGCACTTTTGCGCTCCGCTCTTTGGCAGTTGTCAAACACATTTCATAACAATGCTTGTATTTATTTCACATAGTTTTTAATTATAGATTCCGTTAAAAGCCGCGTGAGCATCAAACAGAGTTTGTAATGTTCTTAACAAGTTTGTTGTTAATGATGAGCCATGAGCATCGGTCAGAAGCAGGATTGAAGAGTTGTTCATGTCGTGCTATATAAACTTGTAAATAATGGATAATTCCGTGAGTATCATTTAAAACCTTATTACGACAAAGATTTTGAATTACGGCAATAAACTAGAGCTTATAAATTATGGACCCGAAAGGCCACAGGTATATATAACAAAGCAACGATGGCGAACGTAGTGGTTAGTAAATAAGAAAATTCAACGTTAAGTTCATATAATTTCGCGGACTGGCTATGAGGGTGTGAAGTTAGAAATGCGTTGTGTAAAATTTTTTTTTGCTAGTGAAACCTAATGACCCTGTGTGGACTGTCAATTGGGTAAAATATTTCTAACATTTGGGAGACAAAAAGACATACATCATGTTCACAGCACTTAAATAATGCCATAAAATTTTCAGTGATTGGTAATGTGAATATTCATTGCCGGTTAGCGTATACAGGTTGACGAATGAATTTTGTTTACAAATACATTAAAAAATATATGCCACATTCTCTAATTTAAATTTGACATGAGTTTTGTATGTACTGCATGTAAATTAGTATTTGGTTATAAAAATATTTGTTTTAGTATATGTAAGTTATCATCTTCATTAGTATAGTAGACTTACTATTATTATCAAATTTCTCATCGTTTTGTGTAATGTACCACACCACATGGGTACTGGTTGGAAGGTATATAACTAGTACCACACCACATGGGTACTGGTTGGAAGGTATATAACCATTACCACACCACATGGGTACTGGTTGGAAGGTATATAACTAGTACCACACCACATGGGTACTGGTTGGAAGGTATATAACCAGTACCACACCACATGGGTACTGGTTGGAAGGTATATAACCAATACCACACCACATGGGTACTGGTTGGAAGGTATATAACTAGTACCACACCACATGGGTACTGGTTGGAAGGTATATAACCAGTACCACACCACATGGGTACTGGTTGGAAGGTATATAACCATTACCACACCACATGGGTACTGGTTGGAAGGTATATAACCTACACAAACTTAAAAAAACAAATACCTGTGTTAGTGATTGGATCTGAATCCCGTGGCCACAGTGTGTTGACAATTACAACTCGAGTGATATGATTTTCTTCAAACAACGGCACTTAATTTTTATAATTAGCTGCACAAACTTCACTTGCATAAGCCTGTCGTACGCAAAATATTTATCATTGTACCTATTTAAAAATTGCTATTTGTACTGATCTGCGTTAGGATCGCCACAGCCCTCCCAGTTTGAAAAGTCACAAGCCACCACTGCTGGCTGTCCTAGCTGCCGGCCAGTGACGCTGTGCCTCTAAGCAGTCAATGACACGGCATTGTAGCCTCTACTTAGTAGCTGTGCTGGTGGTGAACCACTGCACTGACCTCGGCAAGGCCAGTGACAACACTGGGACGGGGTAACCACTGCCCAGTGCAGGTGTACTTGGCAGGAAACCAACTCCCCCGCCCAATAGGTGCATCGCAAGTACATATCTCCGCTCACACTGACACGAGCCTATCGCACTCGCTGCTGCTGGCTCATCATGCACTTGTGTGGTATATACCGCCTCCCCCCTAGCTGCTCCCCCGCAACACTCTCCACTGCCGTAGTATCATGCGGGAGACTCTGCCCTCCGTCTCATTGGCTACTGCGAGCTGCAGGAGCCTCCCTATTGGCTGGCTGTACTGCTGCAGTAGGTGCATCGCAAGTACATATCTCAGCTTACATTGACACGAGCCTATCGCACTCGCTGCTGCTGGCTCATCATGCACTTGTGTGGTATATACCGCCTCCCCCCTAGCTGCTCCCCCGCAACACTCTCCACTGCCGTAGTATCATGCGGGAGACTCTGCCCTCCGTCTCATTGGCTACTGCGAGCTGCAGGAGCCTCCCTATTGGCTGGCTGTACTGCTGCAGTAGGTACATCGCAAGTACATATCTCCGGTCACACTGACACGAGCCTATCGCACTCGCTGCTGCTGGCTCATCATGCACTTGTGTGGTATATACCGCCTCCCCCTAGCTGCTCCCCCGCAACACTCTCCACTGCCGTAGTATCATGCGGGAGACTCTGCCCTCCGTCTCTTTGGCTACTGCGAGCTGCAGGAGCCTCCCTATTGGCTGGCTGTACTGCTGCAGTAGGTGCATCGCAAGTACATATCTCCGCTCACACTGACACGAGCCTATCGCACTCGCTGCTGCTGGCTCATCATGCACTTGTGTGGTATATACCGCCTCCCCCTAGCTGCTCCAGCGCAACACTCTCCACTGCCGTAGTATCATGCGGGAGACTCTGCCCTCCGTCTCATTGGCTACTGCGAGCTGCAGGAGCCTCCCTATTGGCTGGCTGTACTGCTGCAGTAGGTACATCGCAAGTACATATCTCCGGTCACACTGACACGAGCCTATCGCACTCGCTGCTGCTGGCTCATCATGCACTTGTGTGGTATATACCGCCTCCCCCTAGCTGCTCCAGCGCAACACTCTCCACTGCCGTAGTATCATGCGGGAGACTCTGCCCTCCGTCTCATTGGCTACTGCGAGCTGCAGGAGCCTCCCTATTGGCTGGCTGTACTGCTGCACTTGGTGCTTCTTACACTTCTGTCATGCAATCTGACGTTGACTTTTGAAAGACCTGGAGCCCAGTTAAATATCACTAACGGGCGTTTGTACTGATGCAGTGCAAAATAAAGAAAATTGTGTTCCTCATTGCATCCATTATCGCATACGGAGTTAATACATATTTAATTCCACCATAGTGCAATGCAGTCGCAAATTTTGGGCTGTACATCTAGATATTGGCTGCCAAAGGTAAAATGAGCACTTTTGACGTCCTAGTTACTTTGTCATTTCAGTAAATGTTTTAAAAAATAATTTAATCACCATTTTAAATAAATATTGCCATGTAAGTAATACACACAGCATGAATATTCCCCCGCAGTAGGAAGTTAACGTCTAAGGCTAAAATAAAATATACTTATTGAAAATTATTCCAATTACTAGGGCATTCAAAAGTGAATATTTTACCGTGAATAGCCGATAGTAATATTTAATAGGCAACCTGTTTCGAATCTACTTCTCTGCCTGTTCCGTATTCTTCCTTCGTAAATACAATTAGCATTACAGTGGACTTCGTCATCATATTAAGCGTCGAGTGAGTGTATTCCTGAAACTGTCAGGAGTGTAAACATATTAGTAATATGCTCATTTGTTTTATATTATAAGCATTCAAAACATGTACTAAATTATCTATTAATTAGGTTTTACATTAATTAAACGTTACAATTTTAATACGCTACGGCAGGGGAGTAGTTTACTTATATTTCTGTCAACATCTCTAGCAGCATGCTAGACTGTGTTCGCTTCTGTCACCAATTAATACAATCTTCAAGGCATGGCATTCAACAATGTTGCGTGTTGAGAACTATGATAGTGCTTGATAGTATTGACTACTCAAGTTAGTTTACACATCAGGCGACTTACAAATAACTACAATGCTTGAAGCGCCACACACACATATTACAAGTCGTATGTCACATACAAGTGTTATGATAGTCACACTAACACTTGATGTTAAGTGCAGTAAGGGGAGTGACCTCTGCCGCAGGGTAGACACAATCACAGGCAGGAACACAATACACAGTTCTGTTCCATTAACCATATTTAGATAGTGCCAACCCCCAATATGATTCTGTCCCTATATTAACATTCTAGGCGATAGTTTGACAGAGAAATTAGTTTCCCACAACCATGTGTTTCCTCAGCGTGACTTCAGCCAATAGCAAGGTGAGAGTGAGAGTCCACACCACTACGCGGCATGCCGATAAGTTATCCCACTAAGCTACAATATATCCAGTTGTCGGCAAGACACTTCTCACGAGGAGCTATTGTTTGTTCGAGTAAACACAAAACAATTATAACACAGCGATACAGTACCTATGCGCCTAACCACTGTTATTACCATTACGAGCCCACAGAAATTGATTACAGCTAGCAGGCGTTGACTGTTCTCTAGCCATTCATCTCCCCCCTTTCCCAGCATTTGAATGAAATGCAGTAGAGTTTGTCATACTCGCCGGCCAAGCAGCAGCAGCACGCACGCCACAGAACGCACGGCCAGCAGAACGCACGGCCAGCAGCACGCCAGTCAGACAAGCACGGTCACAGCACCACGCCAGCAGAACGCACAGCCATACAGGTTACACAGCACGCCACAGCGCACAAACGCACAGCCAGCAGCAATCACACCGGCAAAGGCATGCACCACGGTCGCACACCAGACAGCCGGCAACGGCCAGCACACGCAAGCAGCAGCAGAGACGCCAGCAACACCAGCACACGCACGGCCACCCACGGCCAGCAGAGCACGCACGCCACGCAGCAACGCACGGCCACAGAACGCACGCCACAGCACGGTCACTCCACGGCCAGCAGAACGCACGGCCAGCAGCACGCACGCCGCCAGCAGAACGCACGGCCAGCAGACGCACGGTCAGCAGCACGCACGGCCAGCAGCACGCACAGCAGCAAACGCACGGCCACAGCACGCACGGCACAGCACAGACACGTAGCAGCACGCACGCAGCAGACGCACGGCAGCACACGCACGGCCAGCAGAACGCACGGCAGCCAGCACAGCAGCAGCACGGCCAGCAAGCGCAGCAACGCACGGCCAGCAACACGCACGCCAGCAACACGCACGGCCAGCAACACGCACGGCCAGCAGAACGCACGCCAGCACGACGTCAGCCAGCAAACGCACGCCAGCAGAGACGCAGCGGCACAGGCCAGCAACGCACGGCCAGAACGCACGGCCAGCAGACGCAGTCAGCAAACGCACGCGCAGACACGCCAGCAGCGACAACACACGGCCAGCAGACACGCCACGGCCAGCCACGCAGCAGCAGCACGAGCCAGCAGACACGCGGCAGCAGAACGCACGGCCAGCAGAACGCACGGCCAGCAGAACGCACGGCCAGCAGCACGCACGGCCAGCAGCACGCACGGCCAGCAGACGCACGAGTCAGCAACACGCACGGCCAGCAGCACGCACGGCCAGCAGCACGCACGGCCAGCAGACGCACGCCAGCAGAACGCACGGCCAGCAGACGCACGGCCAGCAGCACGCACGGCCAGCAGCACGCACGGCCAGCAGCACGCACGGCCAGCAGACGCACGGCCAGCAGCACGCACGGCCAGCAGCACGCACGGCAGCAACACGCACGGCCAGCAACACGCACGGTCCAGCACACGCACGGCCAGCAGAACGCACAGTCAGCAACACGCACGGCCAGCAGCACGCACGGCCAGCAGCAACGCACGGCCAGCAGAACGCACGGCCAGCAGCACGCACGGCCAGCAGCACGCACGGCCAGCAGAACGCACGGCCAGCAGACACGCACGGCCAGCAGCACGCACGGCCAGCAGCACGCACGGCAGCAACACGCACGGTCAGCAACACGCACGGTCAGCAACACGCACGGCCAGCAAACGCACGGCCAGCAGAACGCACAGCCAGCAGAACGCACAGCAGCAACACGCACGGCCAGCAGCACGCACGGCCAGCAGCGCACGCAGCAAACGCACGGCCAGCAGCACGCACGGCCAGCAACGCACGGCCAGCAGACACGCACGGCCAGACACGCACGGCCACAGAACGCACGCCAGCAGAACGCACGGCCAGCACACGCACGGCCAGCAGCACGCACGGCAGCAGCGCACGCCAGCAGAACGCACGCCAGCAAACGCACGGCAGCGCAGCACGGCCAGCAGCACGCACGCAGCAGACGCACGGCCAGCAGAACGCACGGCCAGCGAGCACGGCAGCAGACGCACGGCCAGCAGCACGCACGGCCAGCAGACGCACGCAGCAAACGCACGGCCAGCAGCACGCACGGCCAGCAGACGCACGGCCAGCAACGCACGGCCAGCAGAACGCACGGCCAGCAAACGCACGGCCAGCAGCACGCACGGCCAGCAGCACGCACGGCCAGCAGCACGCACGGCAGCAAAGCAGCAACAGCCCAAACGCACGGCAGCAGAACGCACGGCCAGCACACGCACGGCCAGCACCGCACGGCCAGCAACGCACGCCAGCAAACGCACGGCCAGCAGCACGCACGGCCAGCAGCACGCACGGCCAGCAGAACGCACGCCAGCAGAACGCACGGCCAGCAAACGCAGGCAGCACACGCACGGCAGCAACACGCACGGCCGCAGAACAACACGCACCACGGCCAGCAGCACGCACGGCCAGCAAGCACGCACGCCAGCAAGCACGCACGGCCAGCAGCACGCACGGCCAGCAGCACGCACGGCCAGCAGCACGCACGGCCAGCAGCACGCACGGCCAGCAACACGCACGGCAGCAGCACGCACGGCCAGCAGCACGGCAGCAGCAGAAACGCACGGCCAGCAACACGCACGGCCAGCAGCACGCACGGCCAGCAGAACGCACGGCCAGCACACGCACGGCCAGCAGAGCACGGCCAGCAGACGCACGGCCAGCAGAACGCACAGCGGCCAGCAGACGCACGGCCCGCAGAACGCACGCAGCAGCACGCACGGCCAGCAGCACGCACGGCCAGACAGCACGGCCACGCAGCAACCGCACGGCCAGCAACACGCACGCCACAGAACGCACGGCCAGCAAACGCACAGCCCAGACGCACGCACAAGCACGGCCAGCACACGCACGGCCAGCAGCACGGCACAACGCACGGCACAACGCACGGCCAGCAGCACGCACGCCCAGCGCAACGTCAGCCACCAGAAACCGCCAAACGCAGGCAGCAGAAGACAGCCAACGCAGAGCATAGCTCACTCACGCTCACCGCCGCCGAGCGGGCACTCAGGCAGCACTAGAATGTTCGAGAACACCCGTCCAGCGCCTGGTGAAAGCGGGCCGAGGATACTTTTCCTAAATAGCGGCTTGCCGGAAGTGTTCCGAAATAGCCGGCAAGGGACAGGGAAGCGGGGCGGTGTTATCACATGACCTTGACTGGCGCTATCAGCCACTGGGGGCGGCGTCTCTGCAGCTCTCCAGGCCGCCAATACTTGATACAACTATACATCAGTGTTTCCACATAGCAACTGACTACAACAAACACACACACGACACTTCCATGTAGTGTGTCGAGCTCTTATTGGCAGCTACATATTGTCAACACGTCACGCTTTTATTGCCAGCATAAAATCATTCGTTAAAGCACATGACTACGAAGTAAAGTTAAGAATTCCGGTATTGGCTAGCCTGTGATCCGAACTTATATGAAATAAAACGAACATTAACGAAACTACAACGCCCATCTTTGAAAGGTTTTGTTGTTTAGGTACTTTTGTTTTTATTAAGTTTTTTCCCTACTGTTCATTTAGTGGAAAACTGGTATATACGATTTTAGGGGTTAACTTCAAATGCTTTTTTTTTTTTTACAATTAGGTACTGAACACTGGCAATGCTTCATTTTTTCAAACTCTGTTGTATTTTTCACATCCTTTTCATAAACCAATCTGAAAATAAATGCTTTATAAACACAGAAATGGGCATGGCACAAAGCAAAAACACAAATTTCACGTGAAACTGGGAAACAACTGTGCGGTGTATAATTGTCAATAGTCTGTTGACGGTAAAGTGAGCACTTTTTAAGGCCCTTCGTAATTTTTCCTTACATCCCATTTCCATATTCCTGTTGCTAATTAATATAAAGATTCGAATGAGACCAATAAACACAGTGTACACATTCACCACACTCAAAATTCAAAGCCTCGAGATACAATAAGATATATTCATTAGTGGCTAATGCCTAATGGAAGGGCCTTAAAAAGTGCTCAAGTTACCTAGAACAGCATATAAACATTACTTTAATTTAAAACAGAAGTAAAAGTCCCAAGGTAATACGGATATTGCTTAGTTTAGAATTCTGAAGTATGAATAAATGTCAATTGTTTTGTTGGTGTTGGCAAAGCGATAATAACACGACACCATAGTGACTGGACAGGGTTCGAAACGTGTAGACACCCTGGATGTTTCCTCATGCACTGTCCCCCCTCCCTCAGCAATTCTTTCTAACTGACCCAGTAGATTCAAGGTATTGTTGGTGTGGGGAACGTGACTATGACACGACAATAAAGTGACTGGACAGGGTTCGTAACGTGTAGACACCCTGGATGTTTCCTCATGCACTGTCCCCCCTCCCTCAGCAATTCTTTCTAACTGACCCAGTAGATTCAAGGTATTGTTGGTGTGGGGAACGTGACTATGACACGACAATAAAGTGACTGGACAGGGTTCGAAACGTGTAGACACCCTGGATGTTTCCTCATACACTTTCCACCCTCCTCCAGCACTTCAAACCTAACATACCCAGTAGCTTCAAGATATTGTTGGTATTGGCAACGCGACTATGACACGACTATATAGTGACTGGACCGGGCTCATAACGTGTAGACACCCTGATTGTTTCCTCATGCACTTTCCACCCTCCTCCAGATCTTCTTTCTAACTGACCCAGTAGCTTCAACGTATTGTTGGTATTGGCAACGCGACTATGACACGCCAATATAGTGAATTGACAAGTCTCATAACGTGTTGTCATCCAGGATGTTTCCTCATGCACTTTCCACCATCCTCCAGCACTTCTTTCTAACTGACCCAGTAGCTTCAAGTTATTGTTGGTATTGGCAACGCGACTATGACACGACAATATAGTGAATTGACAAGTCTCATAACGTGTTGTCATCCAGGATGTTTCCTCATGCACTTTCCACCATCCTCCAGCACTTCTTTCTAACTGACCCAGTAGCTTCAAGTTATTGTTGGTATTGGCAACGCGACTATGACACGCCAATATAGTGAATTGACAAGTCTCATAACGTGTTGTCATCCAGGATGTTTCCTCATGCACTTTCCACCATCCTCCAGCACTTCTTTCTAACTGACCCAGTAGCTTCAAGTTATTGTTGGTATTGGCAACGCGACTATGACAAGACAATATAGTGAATTGACAAGTCTCATAACGTGTTGTCATCCAGGATGTTTCCTCATGCACTTTCCACCATCCTCCAGCACTTCTTTCTAACTGACCCAGTAGCTTCAAGTTATTGTTGGTATTGGCAACGCGACTATGACACGACAATATAGTGAATTGACAAGTCTCATAACGTGTTGTCATCCAGGATGTTTCCTCGAGCACTTTCCACCATCCTCCAGCACTTCTTTCAAAGTGACACAGTAGCTTCAAGTTATTGTTGGTATTGGCAACGCGACTATGACACGACTATATAGTGACTGGACCGGGCTCATAACGTGTAGACACCCTGATTGTTTCCTCATGCACTTTCCACCATCCTCCAGCACTTCTTTCTAACTGACCCAGTAGCTTCAAGGTATTGTTAGTGTTGGATACGTGACTGTGACATTACAATATAGTGACTGGACACGGCTCGTAACGTGTAAACACCCTGGATGTTTCCTCATGCACTTTCCCCCTACTCCAACCCTTTCGTTATAACTGACCCAGTAGTTTCAAGGTATTGCACAGAGGAATCTAAGAAATGGTGCACAGTAAGACAAAGTATGTTAATGCAATTGTTACGTGTTTGAGGGTAGATGTGTATTGTGTGTAACAGACTACCCTGTTTAAGTCTTCATTCTTCCTGTCACACTTACGGGCAGGCACCTCGACGCTTATCACACTGAAACGGCAGCAGTGCCCAGTCACCAGGTATTTACATAACTTTGCATAGCGGTAGTAACCCTTCCAGGTAATACATCAGCAGCATTACAGAGCCACCTACAGAACACAAGGCAAGTACTGCAACTTGAGTATTCGCACAAGCATAGCAGCTGACTGAGCTGCTTAGTGAAAAAAAATTGTCAGGATTTAGAAAGAACTTTCTACAATAGAATAGCCTAAGGAATTTTAGAGGATATGAGGGATGTAACCTACCCTGACTTAAGCAAGTACTCATGGTTACTCAATAAGTACATTTTAGCACCTGTAACTATTATGACTTTTATTTTTACTTTCACCAGGAAGTAAACGAGTTATCCCCTTAAAATAAGAATGTAGGTACATATACATAAGCTTGCATGACATCCTGTCATTTTGTATTATACTGTGGTATACCGTATTGGTTTCAACAACCATATGTATACTTCAACAGATATCTTTTATTAGGCATAGTTGGCTGATCTATTTATCACAACTCATTATACAAGGCTCAGCAACACACAGAAATGCCAATTTATTCCTAAATGCCTACAGCTGCCCCAGAATAACGTGCAACCAATGACCCGACGAAGCTCAAATATCAATGACTTCTTTCCTTCCACAGCTGGTACGTGGTTGACCTCTATCAAACAAACAATACATGCCCACAACAGCACACTATTAAAAGTATATTAGATTCGAAAATAACTTCTTTCAAAATTAGCAGCATGTTGAATCAATTTATTTTTAGTTTTATCGAACGCAAAGTGACAATTGACATAATAACAAAACATTTATTTCCATTAGAATTTCCAAGTGCTACTCGTTTGTTATGTGGATACTAGTCAATAAGATAATTTTAACGTTGATGCACATGGTGACGGAAGAATCCAAAATGGGGAAAGACAGAATCGAAGCGGTGTGAATCTAAAGATAAAGGGAAGCTCAACTAGGAAGGAAAGAAAGAGAGATGAGAGAGAAACAGAGTGTCATGATGTGCACTCCACCTCTGGCGGAGATGGCAACGATAAGCGTCTGGCCCCGTGCCAGTATGATGACATGTGCAGGTCCCATGCGTCCACTGGCAACTCAGGATTAGTGCAGGTAATCTTTGTGCACGCGGCACCCACGCTTTACCTACCTCACTCCCACTGCTCAGCACGCATCAGCAGACCACATCTACACCTGTCATCTACCAGCTCCTCACATCGCTCACATCCACAGGTCACCCACACATTCGCCCAGTACACAACCACTCCTACACATCAGCCCACATCCACAGTCAAGGCCCACACACGCCATAAGTAAACTACCTCACCTCCACACCTGCTCACATCCACAGCCAAGACCCACATGCTCCCTCGGTACACTACCGCTCCTCCACATCTGCTCACATCCACAGGTCACCCACACATTCGCCCAGTACACAACCACTCCTACACATCAGCCCACATCCACAGTCAAGGCCCACACACGCCATAAGTAAACTACCTCACCTCCACACCTGCTCACATCCGCAGCCAAGACCCACATGCTCCCTCGGTACACTACCGCTCCTCCACATCTGCTCACATCCACAGGTCACCCACACATTCGCCCAGTACACAACCACTCTACACATCAGCCCACATCCACAGTCAAGGCCCACACACGCCATAAGTAAACTACCTCACCTCCACACCTGCTCACATCCACAGCCAAGACCCACATGCTCCCTCGGTACACTACCGCTCCTCCACATCTGCTCACATCCACAGGTCACCCACACATTCGCCCAGTACACAACCACTCCTACACATCAGCCCACATCCACAGTCAAGGCCCACACACGCCATAAGTAAACTACCTCACCTCCACACCTGCTCACATCCACAGCCAAGACCCACATGCTCCCTCGGTACACTACCGCTCCTCCACATCTGCTCACATCCACAGGTCACCCACACATTCGCCCAGTACACAACCACTCCTACACATCAGCCCACATCCACAGTCAAGGCCACACACGCCATAAGTAAACTACCTCACCTCCACACCTGCTCACATCCCAGCCAAGACCCACATGCTCCCTCGGTACACTACCGCTCCTCCACATCTGCTCACATCCACAGGTCACCCACACATTCGCCCAGTACACAACCACTCTACACATCAGCCCACATCCACAGTCAAGGCCCACACACGCCATAAGTAAACTACCTCACCTCCACACCTGCTCACATCCACAGCCAAGACCCACATGCTCCCTCGGTACACTACCGCTCCCCACATCTGCTCACTCCACAGGTCACCCACACATTCGCCCAGTACACTACCACTTCTACACATCAGCCACATCCACAGTCAAGGCCCACACACGCCATAAGTAAACTACCTCACCTCCACACCTCTCACATCACAGCCAAGACCACATGCTCCTCGGTACACTACCGCTCCTCCACATCTGCTCACATCCACAGGTCACCCACACATTCGCCCAGTACACAACCACTCCTACACATCAGCCCACATCCACAGTCAAGGCCACACACGCCATAAGTAAACTACTCACTCCACACCTGCTCACATCCACAGCAAGACCCACATGCTCCTCGGTACATACCGCTCCTCCACATCTGCTCACATCCACAGGTCACCCACACATTCGCCCAGTACAACCACTCTACACATCAGCCCACATCCACAGTCAAGGCCCACACACGCCATAAGTAAACTACCTCACCTCCACACCTGCTCACATCCACAGCCAAGACCCACATGCTCCCTCGGTACACTACCGCTCTCCACATCTGCTCACTCCACAGGTCACCCACACATTCGCCCAGTACACTACCACTTCTACACATCAGCCACATCCACAGTCAAGGCCCACACACGCCATAAGTAAACTACCTCACCTCCACACTGCTCACATCCACAGCCAAGACCCACATGCTCCTCGTACACTACCGCTCCTCCACATCTGCTCACATCCACAGTCACCCACACATTCGCCCAGTACACAACCACTCCTAAACCAGCCCACATCCCAGTCAAGGCCCACACACGCCATAAGTAAACTACCTCACCCCACACCTCTCACATCCCCCAAACCCACATGCTCCCTCGTACATCGCTCCCCCATCTGCTCATCACAGGTCACCCAAATTCCATACACCACCACCAGCCCACCCACTCACCCACCATAAACTACCCCACACTGCCACTCCCACCAAACCCCATCCCGGTACACTACCCCCACACTCTCACTCAACACCCACATTCGCCATACACACACCCATCAGCCACATCACATCAAGCCCCACACGCCATAGTAACACCTCCCCCACTGCTCACACCACAGCCAAGACCCACATGCTCCCTCGGTACACTACCGCTCCTCCACATCTGCTCACATCCACAGGTCACCCACACATTCGCCCAGTACACAACCACTCCTACACATCAGCCCACATCCACAGTCAAGGCCCACACACGCCATAAGTAAACTACCTCACCTCCACACTGCTCACATCCACAGCCAAGACCCACATGCTCCTCGGTACACTACCGCTCCTCCACATCTGCTCACATCCACAGGTCACCCACACATTCGCCCAGTACACAACCACTCCTACACATCAGCCCACATCCACAGTCAAGGCCCACACACGCCATAAGTAAACTACCTCACCTCCACACCTGCTCACATCCACAGCCAAGACCCACATGCTCCCTCGGTACACTACCGCTCCTCCACATTGCTCACATCCACAGGTCACCCACACATTCGCCCAGTACACTACCACTTCTAACATCAGCCCACATCCACAGTCAAGGCCCACACACGCCATAAGTAAAACTACCTCACCTCCACACCTGCTCACATCCACAGCCAAGACCCACATGCTCCCTCGGTACACTACCGCTCCTCCACATCTGCTCATCACAATCACCCACACATTCGCCCAGTACACTACCACTCTACACATCAGCCCACATCCACAGTCAAGGCCCACACACGCCATAAGTAAACTACCTCACCTCCACACCTGCTCACATCCACAGCCAAGACCCACATGCTCCCTCGGTACACTACCGCTCCTCCACATCTGCTCACGTCCACAGATCACCCACACATTCGCCCAGTACACTACCACTTCTACTCATCAGCCTACATCCACAGTCAAGGCCCACACACGCCATAAGTAAACTACCTCACCTCCACACCTGCTCACATCCACAGCCAAGACCCACATGCTCCCTCGGTACACTACCGCTCCTCCACATCTGCTCACATCCACAGGTCACCCACACATTCGCCCAGTACACAACCACTCCTACACATCAGCCCACATCCACAGTCAAGGCCCACACACGCCATAAGTAAACTACCTCACCTCCACACCTGCTCACATCCACAGCCAAGACCCACATGCTCCCTCGGTACACTACCGCTCCTCCACATCTGCTCACATCCACAGGTCACCCACACATTCGCCCAGTACACTACCACTTCTACACATCAGCCCACATCCACAGGCAAAACCCCCACACACCATGAGCACACTACAGTTCCTACACAACCACCCACATCCACAGGCAAGACCCTCACTCGCTCAGTACACTACCACTCCTACACAACCACCCACATCCACAGGCAAGACCCACACATGCGATCAGTAACTAGGTGTCTGCTCGCGTATCACAGACGCACAATACAGGAGTAACCTTGTTATGGTTGGCTGGCCAAGTATGAAAATGTTTTCTCACTATGACACGCAATCAATAGGGAAACTAAAACTGCTGATAGCTTATTTAAACCCGTAGCTTATTTAAACCTAAGAAGGGCGGAAATCTTTCAGCGAAATTCGGTCTCTACTCATCAGTACATTTCGGTCGAGTGGATAAACGTCTCACAATGACATGCGACCAAGATGTTATGAAAGTCTAGAATCCTTATTAATTGATTCGCGTTTATTCAATAAATTATAGAAAGTGCTATAAGTTGTCGCCTTATTATTTCTGGGCTGTGACGTCGTCACGAACATTAACGAAACGTAGCGAAACTATGAATAAATATCCCTCTTGTGCATTGTTATATCAAAAAGAGCAGACATGCCATAGTTACATATAACTTGATGGTGATGTAAGCCATCCTTTTTTTTTGGAAGCAAAGAACTTCTTCGTTTAAAATCAATTGCTATTTTGCATTCACTGGAATTAATTTTGCTGTAAAATCTCACAATTATGAAATTAATTATAATGAAATAAGTTGAAGTCCATGAAATAAAATAATTGTGAAAAACTTACAAGAGCAAAGAAACAGAAATGTTGATTCTTTGACGTCTACGAGTGCCATTACCCACATCTCGTAATACGATAATACGAATACACGCCGCATTTGTTAATAATGGGGAATGAACGCTCGTAATACGATAATTAACTGTGTGTTTTGTATATGTCACTTGATAACTGCAGTTGCTGTTACAGTTTATCGTGGTCATTTGTTAATAATGGGGAATTAACGCTCGTAATACGATAATTAACTGTGTGTTTTGTATATGTCACTTGATAACTGCAGTTGCTCTTACAGTTTATCGTGGTCATTTGTTAATAATGGGGAATTAACGCTCGTAATACGATAATTAACTGTGTGTTTTGTATATGTCACTTGATAACTGCAGTTGCTGTTACTGTTTATCGTGGTAATTTGTTAATAATGGGGAATGAACGCTCGTAATACGATAATTAACTGTGTGTTTTGTATATGTCACTTGATAACTGCAGTTGCTGTTACAGTTTATCGTGGTCATTTGTTAATAATGGGGAATGAACGCTCGTAATACGATAATTAACTGTGTGTTTTGTATATGTCACTTGATAACTGCAGTTGCTGTTACAGTTTATCGTGGTCATTTGTTAATAATGGGGAATGAACGCTCGTAATACGATAATTAACTGTGTGTTTTGTATATATGTCACTTGATAACTGCAGTTGCTGTTACAGTTTATCGTGGTCATTTGTTAATAATGGGGAATGAAAGCTCGTAAAATAACATCAAACAAGGAATGGAAGGTAAGGCAGTTTATTGAGAAGGCGTGTACCCACCCCCCATCTTCACAACACACCAGTCGAGTTTTTAAGGACGATCATGGTAAGTCGAGCTACATCGGAAGTTATTCCTCAACTTGTGAACTGGGTTTCAGTCACTTATTTTTTGAGTAATGTTAGTTGGGTTGTGTGAATACAGCTCGGGAAGGACTGGCGGGAGGAACAGGCGCCGTCCAATTTCCGACACTGGTACAATATCTGACACCTGTACAATGTCCGCAATGCTAGAGTTCTCTTGTCACATAGTGTGGCCATCAGCCAGCCACCCACGCCATTTTTTATGCATTGTACTCAACTAACAACACCACATGATATTTTGTAAGTGCTCATAACACTAATTCTAAATATAAATTCAAGGACTTCCCGAGTACTGGATAGTGCAATTTCCATAACTAACTATCTATATCAACAAATTACTAGTAAATGTCATTGTTCCCTCGTTTCTTTTTTTAAATTGTAACATCACACATTCAAAATCCCAAAGGCAGCACGATTTTTATCAACATTATTATAAAAATTATGCCTCAAGAAAAATATACAAAAACCTAAAGTACATTTGAACAACATATATTTTACCATCACCAATCCACTAGTTAATGCAACCCATTTTTGAGCACTAGCTTAGAAATACCAAATTAAGTATGAGGATTGAGGTTAATCTGGCATTTGACATGAAATTCTGCATACGAACACTTCACAGCGATAAAACAAGCACTCCATCCATATCGCCAGTATCGGCTTGCCCCACTTGACATGCCATAAACACGGCCAGATGACGTATCCAGCCATCTCGCCAGTATCGGCTTGCCCCACTTGACATGTCATAAACACGGCCAGATGACGTATCCAGCCATCTCGCCAGTATCGGCTTGCCCCACTTGACATGTCATAAACACGGCTAGATGACGTATCCAGCCATCTCGCCAGTATCGGCTTGCCCCACTCGACATGTCATAAACACTGCCAGATGACGTATCCAGCCATCTCGCCAGTATCGGCTTGCCCTACTTGACATGTCATAAACACGGCCAGATGACGTATCCAGCCATCTCGCCAGTATCGGCTTGCCCTACTTGACATGTCATAAACACGGCCAGATGACGTATCCAGCCATCTCGCCAGTATCGGTTTGCACCACTCGACATGTCATAAACACGGCCAGATGACGTATCCAGCCATCTCGCCAGTATCGGCTTGCCCTACTTGACATGTCATAAACACGGCCAGATGACGTATCCAGCCATCTCGCCAGTATCGGCTTGCCCCACTTGACATGTCATAAACACGGCCAGATGACGTATCCAGCCATCTCGCCAGTATCGGCTTGCCCCACTTGACATGTCATAAACACGGCCAGATGACGTATCCAGCCATCGGTAATGTTCAATCATGCTCTACACATTTTGGCAGCTGCTGTCTCGGTAATTTAGTTTTGTTCTTTCTATAAATACTTGAAAATTCAAGGACATTTCAAGATTCAGCATAAGTTACGAACTAAGACCTTGAAACGAAATAATTTAAAATGCTAAGACTGTTAAGGAGCCTAAACACTATGTTATCCAATTTAAATGAACAAGTTTATTTAAAGTTGGAGGTCCTGGGAGAGCAGCCGAGCTCAACCGAGGGTTGTCGATCTCGCACGACGGTCGGAGCGGCTGGAGACTGGAGAAAGGTTTCCTGGAGACTCGAGAGTTGCACAAGCGGTGGCTGATGGCGACACATTTGTCGTGACGGCGCGTAGACACGGCAGTGCTGTCTTGAGGTCAGCTGTGCGGCACATGTGCTATTGCTGCTGGCACCTACTGCCATTAATATCTGCCGAGCTGCATTATGCGAAGATGGATGACCCCCTGTGTCAGAAAGGGCACGACTAGAGGGCGAATTTGCCATGCGTCAGCCATCACCAAATGACTGAGACGGCGTGGCCCACACCCTGTCGACTGGAACTGCGGGCTGCATGGCGACACATGCTATAGTAAAGTTCCTTCCAATGAGAAATAATCTTAGCGCAGCTTTAATGTAGGGGAGGCAGTGTACTAATGGCACTATACACCCATAAATGACAAGGTGCACGCTACACTCGCCCTTACGTTCTTACTGGATCAAAGGCGTGGCCGAGTCACGCCAACCAAGGTCAAATACACATGTACTTTTCCCAAGGCAACTCCAGATATATTACAGGTTTGGCTTCCTCTACTAGTACAATAAAACTAGCAATTAAAGTTAAAAAAAGAAAGGCAACTCACATATTTGATCACATTCTTTACCGTAAGCAGAGGAAGAGCTCGGCGTCTTTCGTTCGGGTTGCCGCATGTAAGAACACTTACTGTCACAAACAAGAATATTCATAAGCAAACTAAACTTCAATAAGATAGGTGCAGCGTGAGCCACGTTCTAACTTTCTCGGCCGCACGTCGTTTAATAGAATACACAGTCTTACTTGATAGGCAACTCCTACACTGAAGCGTGTGGCAGAGGTAGCAAGGAGTTCAACTACCTGCGAGAAAGTTCCTCGCGAAACCCGAGGATCGCCAGCCGTATGTATACAAGGTCATGTGAGACTATAGGGATCTCCAGGAACGTGTCTAAGGTAGTAACAAATGGCTAGCAGTCGTGTGATGGAATAGTGTCCCGCCTCCTCCATATTAACGAAATAGGCGCCACGAAGAGAGCAACCAATCAACAACCGACTGACTAGTGCATAGACTGAAATACCAAGTTCCTGTGTTACATTCCGATATATTTAGCACGAACTTCCTGAAGATACTGCTCATACAACGAAACAAAGTACTGAGTATTTTTTATTGCGGCCGGCTCTCAATTGATTTAAAATATTGTTGCAGAGGATGCGTTACAATCTTCCCTTGGCTGTTATTCGTAGAAGATTTCGGTTCTTTGTTAAATGTTGTAGTAGCAGTGAAAATGTGAGTTTCCGTTGACGTGGCATTATGGAAACATCACAGGAGGTAGATGTTTAAAGTGAGTCGATTAATTCGCGCCTTAGGGAATAATGGTATGAATGTAGGCACGACCAGGCAATGGTTCAGGTTGAGAGTACTGCACTATTGTGCAGTAGGAGGCCACACATCCTGAAGGATACGGGCCCTCAGAGAAGCCACTTTGGACGTCAGCAGACAAACACGTATAGACCGTTCACGGTAAAGTGAGCACTTTATGAAGACGTTCCATCAGACATAATAACCAATAAATATATTTCATTGTGGCCTCGGACTTTTGGTTTTGGGTATGGTGAATGTATACACTGTGTTTATTACTCTCATGACAGGGTTTACATTAACAAGTAGTGGAAAGATATAAACTGGCCGAAAGAAAAAAGTAACTAGAGCTTCAAAAGTGCTCACTTTACCGTGAACGGCCTATAGTGAGTTTGCCGAATGCTTTCAGCGGTCTGACGAAGCAGTAAAGATTTCACACCTATAGTCCATGCATTGCCAGTAAAAAAAGTTGCAGGTTCTGGTGTGGGTACAGCAACCCGCAACAGAACCTGCAACTTATTTTACTAGCTAAGCATGCATCTAATGGCTAGGGTGTATTTTACTAGCTAAGCATGCATCTAATGGCTAGGGTGTATTTTACTAGCTAAGCATGCATCTAATGGCTAGGGTGTATTTTACTAGCTAAGCATGCATCTAATGGCTAGGGTGTATTTTACTAGCTAAGCATGCATCTAATGGCTAGGGTGTATTTTCAAAGGTTCATAAGTTGTTTCCAATTGGGAATAGACTACACGCCGCATTGGTAAGACACCAAGTGGATACACACTGTAGCGGCCCGAGGAGAGCCGCACACGGAATGTCATGCTAAGGTACGACGCACTATAGATTTCCATTGTTTGCGAAACCACACGGTGCAGCGTGTATAAGGCCATGAACGCCACAAAGTCACGCCGACACCAGAAGTACTATTATGTTAGTTGCCGGAGCTGGCAATAAGAGCATCAAGACATCGAGGCTTGGAGGAGCTCTCAGGTCCTCCCTCTCCTGTGTTATTGGTGAGCATACCTCGTGCTAGCGGTTAAGGCGCAAGTCATGCTTCGAGACCACGTCAATTCCCCCCCCCCCCCCCTCAAACGAATAATAATTAATAATTGGAAAGGCTAGAGACTTGGGGTTGTTTCCTGTATTGTGACTTAACGGCATCGAGCCGCTTGTCAATACTTGTTAATTGAATATTTTGTATTTAGTAATCAGTGTAAAGTACTGTAACATTTCTAATTGCATTTATATATATGTGTGTTAATAAAGTGTGATTTTTATAGACCGCGGTTGGTTAATGACTTTATAAGCTACACCCCATTGTTATAAGTACGTTCTCCCCTTCCCTTGTATTGAAAATACCTTAATTAAATAACTTGGTTCAGTGGTCAGAGATGCAGTAAAATGGGGAGACGTTACACTGGTTCCTGGCCTTATATATGCCGCGCCCTCAGTAGGTGACCGTGGTGTTTCGCAAGCAATCGAAATCTATAGTGCGTCGTACCTTACCATGTATTTCCGTGTGCGGCTCACCTCTGGCTTCTACAGCACACATTGTCGGATGTCGAGCAACGACCAGAGACAGTGTTTCTCGCTACCTTAGCATGTATTTCCGTGTGCGGCTCTCCTCTGGCTTCTACAGCACACATTGTCGGATGTCGAGCAACGACCAGAGACAGTGTTTCTCGCTACCTTAGCATGTATTTCCGTGTGCGGCTCTCCTCTGGCTTCTACAGCACACATTGTCGGATGTCGAGCAACGACCAGAGACAGTGTTTCTCGCTACCTTAGCATGTATTTCCGTGTGCGACTCTCCTCTGGCTTCTACAGCACACATTGTCGGATGTCGAGCAACGACCAGAGACAGTGTTTCTCGCTACCTTAGCATGTATTTCCGTGTGCGGCTCTCCTCTGGCTTCTACAGCACACATTGTCGGATGTCGAGCAACGACCAGAGACAGTGTTTCTCGCTACCTTAGCATGTATTTCCGTGTGCGGCTCTCCTCTGGCTTCTACAGCACACATTGTCGGATGTCGAGCAACGACCAGAGACAGTGTTTCTCGCTACCTTAGCATGTATTTCCGTGTGCGGCTCTCCTCTGGCTTCTACAGCACACATTGTCGGATGTCGAGCAACGACCAGAGACAGTGTTTCTCGCTACCTTAGCATGTATTTCCGTGTGCGGCTCTCCTCTGGCTTCTACAGCACACATTGTCGGATGTCGAGCAACGACCAGAGACAGTGTTTCTCGCTACCTTAGCATGTATTTCCGTGTGCGGCTCTCCTCTGGCTTCTACAGCACACATTGTCGGATGTCGAGCAACGACCAGAGACAGTGTTTCTCGCTACCTTAGCATGTATTTCCGTGTGCGGCTCTCCTCTGGCTTCTACAGCACACATTGTCGGATGTCGAGCAACGACCAGAGACAGTGTTTCTCGCTACCTTAGCATGTATTTCCGTGTGCGGCTCTCCTCTGGCTTCTACAGCACACATTGTCGGATGTCGAGCAACGACCAGAGACAGTGTTTCTCGCTACCTTAGCATGTATTTCCGTGTGCGGCTCTCCTCTGGCTTCTACAGCACACATTGTCGGATGTCGAGCAACGACCAGAGACAGTGTTTCTCGCTACCTTAGCATGTATTTCCGTGTGCGGCTCTCCTCTGGCTTCTACAGCACACATTGTCGGATGTCGAGCAACGACCAGAGACAGTGTTTCTCGCTACCTTAGCATGTATTTCCGTGTGCGGCTCTCCTCTGGCTTCTACAGCACACATTGTCGGATGTCGAGCAACGACCAGAGACAGTGTTTCTCGCTACCTTAGCATGTATTTCCGTGTGCGGCTCTCCTCTGGCTTCTACAGCACACATTGTCGGATGTCGAGCAACGACCAGAGACAGTGTTTCTCGCTACCTTAGCATGTATTTCCGTGTGCGGCTCTCCTCTGGCTTCTACAGCACACATTGTCGGATGTCGAGCAACGACCAGAGACAGTGTTTCTCGCTGCTTTAGCATCGGCAACCGCCAGACATTGTCAGCTTCAAGTCACAAGATCGTCAAGTGTGCACCACAAGCTGTTGCCAACTAGACAAACCCACACTGCGGACTTGCACGCACTCACGGGAGTTGGTACGTGTGCAAGAGGTACTGAAGCAGAAGCCAGGATTGGTTGACGACAATGGAGGGCTGCCTGTGGCGTGAGTAGCCAATCACATGACTGGGAGACTGTCATACACTGTGGTTATGTCTGGACCTTGCTCTTCCACACCTCGGTCAACAATAGTCGTGGCAGATCCTTTGCGAAAGGAATGCACGCATTCACAAACTTCTTGGCCCACAGACAGACCTACGATCTTTACTAGTGCCTATTGGGATTCATTTGACGACTGACGGGATGTGACGCCGCTAGCTGTTTACCTTTTTGTTTGTGGCGAACTACGTCAGTAACTTGATTGGTCACCTTGCAAAGGCGGAAGAGTGTGGTGTCGCTAAGAGAGAAGGTGGTGGAAGGGGGGGGGGACACAATGGCGGTGTGGTGTGGGCACGGGTCACAGGTCAAGCCAGTATTGTGCATGTCCGGCCTGCCTTGCCAGTCGCTACTTCCTCCTTCAGTATAGAGTACACTACTCACAAAGGACACACGCAGCACGCACGAATTCACGATCTGCCGCTCGCACCTATACAAACAAACATTCATTCATTCATTCATTTATGTACGTATGGCATTTTATATAAATAATTTGTTTAATTTAATGAAACACTGCGTTGAACTAATTAAAAAACTGGATAATACGTATTATTGGGGCCGCGGAGGTTAGTTTACTCGTCTCTCACATACGGGAACCGCAATCGCTCGCGGATTTTTGCATGTGGGCATATTGACAGACAATACGATTGGTCGGTGGGATTTATCGAGGATCTCCTGTTTCCCCAGCCCCTCCACACCGGCGCTGCTCAATACTCACCTCATTTCACCCTCATCGGCTCTCAACACCTCGATCTCAAGAGATGCTCAAACGTATTATTCACTCACTCATACGTATCATTTTTTCTTATCTGTGTACTTGCCATTATTGTGATTTTAATTTTTGCGGGAAAATCTGCAATAATGTTTGCAGCCTTTTGAGGAAAAAAAAAGTGTAAACGAGTGTAATAGGCAGAGCTGGCGGCAGGCGATGTGTGTGTGTGTGTGTGTGTGGTGGGAGGTGTGACAACATTTGAAGAAGGTGTTTCCGGTGACGATGAGTGGGGGTATGTCTGAGCAGGTGGAGGCAGATACGTGACCTTGAGAAGCTGGAGGACGGCTGTAGGTGCACACATTCCTCGCCGGCCACAGCACTGCCTCTCCCTCTCCGCTCTGTGCTTGGCGTTCCCACACCGACATTATACTGCACTCGCCCCTCTCCCCTACCTCTGCTCGTAGCACGGATGTGTACCGCACCAAACACACACTACGTACGCGCATTATCACACCTCTGTCCTCATTATATATATATATTTATACTTGCTTATTCCCATTATTCAATTTTTAAAATGTCATTGCAAACTCAATCTTGTAGCGACATACACCACCACTACTACCAGCAGTTCCCAAACACACCCTACATGTGGAAAACGCCTATGACGCCGTAGCCAACACACTGCAGTCGTAGTGTGAGTGAGTCAATGTCACTAACAGTTTGCGGTCACTAAGTTCAAGATAGTATGCCTAATGGTGACGGAGCCTGCGACATGGTATACTTACTTACGTATGGCACAAGTAAACACAATGACGCCGTAGCCAACACACTGCAGTCGTAGTGTGAGTGAGTGCAATGTCACTAACAGTTTGCGGTCACTAAGTTCAAGATAGTATGCCTAATGGTGACGGAGCCTGCGACATGGTATACTTACTTACGTATGGCACAAGTAAACACAATGACGCCGTAGCCAACACACTGTAGTCGTAGTGTGAGTGAGTGCAATGTCACTAACAGTTTGCGGTCACTAAGTTCAAGATAGTATGCCTAATGGTGACGGAGCCTGCAACATGGTATACTTACTTACGTGTGGCACAAGTAAACACAATGACGCCGTAGCCAACACACTGCAGTCGTAGTGTGAGTGAGTGCAATGTCACTAACAGTTTGCGGTCACTAAGTTCAAGATAGTATGCCTAATGGTGACGGAGCCTGCGACATGGTATACTTACTTACGTATGGCATAAGTAAACACAATGACGCCGTAGCCAACACACTGCAGTCGTAGTGTGAGTGAGTGCAATGTCACTAACAGTTTGCGGTCACTAAGTTCAAGATAGTATGCCTAATGGTGACGGAGCCTGCGACATGGTATACTTACTTACGTATGGCATAAGTAAACACAATGACGCCGTAGCCAACACACTGCAGTCGTAGTGTGAGTGAGTGCAAATGTCACTAACAGTTTACGGTCACTAAGTTCAAGATAGTATGCCTAATGGTGACGGAGCCTGCGACATGGTATACTTACTTACGTATGGCATAAGTAAACACAATGACGCCGTAGCCAACATACTGTAGTCGTAGTGTGAGTGCGTGCAATGTCACTAACAGTTTGCGGTCACTAAGTTCAAGATAGTATGCCTAATGGTGACGGAGCCTGCGACATGGTATACTTACTTACGTATGGCATAAGTAAACACAATGACGCAGTAGCCAACACACTGTAGTCGTAGTGTGAGTGAGTGCAATGTCACTAACAGTTTGCGGTCGCTAAGTTCAAGATAGTATGCCTAATGGTGACGGAGCCTGCGACATGGTATACTTACTTACGTATGGCATAAGTAAACACAATGACGCCGTAGCCAACATACTGCAGTCGTAGTGTGAGTGAGTGCAATGTCACTAACAGTTTGCGGTCACTAAGTTCAAGATAGTATGCCTAATGGTGACGGAGCCTGCGACATGGTATACTTACTTACGTATGGCACAAGTAAACACAATGACGCCGTAGCCAACACACTGTAGTCGTAGTGTGAGTGAGTGCAATGTCACTAACAGTTTGCGGTCACTAAGTTCAAGATAGTATGCCTAATGGTGACGGAGCCTGCGACATGGTATACTTACTTACGTATGGCATAAGTAAACACAATGACGCAGTAGCCAACACACTGTAGTCGTAGTGTGAGTGAGTGCAATGTCACTAACAGTTTGCGGTCGCTAAGTTCAAGATAGTATGCCTAATGGTGACGGAGCCTGCGACATGGTATACTTACTTACGTATGGCACAAGTAAACACAATGAAAAGTAGGCAGGTTACCAAACCATCTCACTTTACCGCAAACAGCCTGCATTTAATTAAACTTTTCCCTTTAGATTTTCTCTTTTGAAATAAAATTAATACGCGAAGCAAATAGGTAACGCTTAAAAATAAATATCTTCTCAAGCAAAAGAATTTAAATTCAGAGCGCACAAATACACAGCGATGCCGCCCTTTTCATATCATTTACTAGACTTCGTTCTGCTGTATTTGCACGGACTAAGAGGGAAAGTATAACTGGTACAGCTTAGTGCAATGTGTTACGTTTCCACTACTGCAGGTCCATGCTCGCAAGGGCGATGACGACTCTTAGGCGCGTGCCTGTGTCGCCCTTATCGCTCCCTAGGGGAGTTGCTTGCTGACTGAGGCATTTTACTGTGGAGGCGCCACGGCTCCTTGTGTAGACGCTGCTATTGTACAGCAGTGACCGCTACTACCTGCCCTGCAAACATCAACCCGCTAACACACACACCTCAACAACTTGTCATATTATTAAATTTAAAATTATAATTAACGTGTTCAATTCACTGCAGAAAAATATTCCTTTGTGATATTCTCAAGCTGTCCCAGAATATTTCTTTCGAAAAAATATAATTTGCGAAAGCAAACTTAAAATGAATTTAAGAGAATGTTTTTCAGCTTCTCGAGTTTCGTTTTCGTAATTGGTTTCGTAATTTATTCTGATTGCGCGCCGATCACGGAGTCGCAGTTTGTCAACCTATCCCAGCACACCGAATAATGCAGTTTTGTACAATACTTCCACTTCTATAGGCTGTTCACGGTCAAGTGAGCACTTTATAAGGACCGCCCAACAACCACTAAACACTATTTAATATATCTTGTTGCAGCCTCACACGTTAACTTTTGAGAGTAATTAAATGTATACACTCTGTTTATTAGACACATATCAATGTTTATATTATAAAGTGGTAGAAAGATAGAAATGGGCTGAAAGCAAAAATTTAGCAGGGCTCACTTTACCGTGAACAGCCTATAACCTCGTTTCTATTTTAGTACGTGAGCGAGGGCTTGAGAGTCGATGAGCGTGGTTGAGGTTAGTATGGAGCAGAGCCGGAATGAAAGGGCTGGGGAACCGGAGATCCCCGAGAAAACCCGCCGACCAGCGGCTTCGTCCCGCACGATTCCCACATGCGAAAATTCGGGAGTGGCCCGGCCGGGGATTGAACCCGGCTCGCCTTGGTGGATGGCTAGCACGCCAACCGCACAGCTACCGTGGCCCCTCGTATTACGTAGAAAGCGTGCAGTTGGAATGTATTGTTACATAGACGCCTGACGGGCGTATCTGGGTTTATAAGGGATGGAGGTCTTAATAAAAATAAATAACTTAATCTTATTTTAGTTTAATCTCACAGCTATTATTTACAGCATTAATATATCTCCACTATTACTCGTTTTATTTCTCAATGAGAGCAATATTTAAAGATGTATGTTTATTATAATTAACGCCCTTCTTAATGCGTCGCCTTAGTTATAGTCAATTTCCTCATTCTCACAATTAACACACTTTTAGTCTGTATTTATGCTATCTGTAACTTCTTTCACTCACGCATCCAGTCCACTCACGCATCCAGTCCACTCACACATCCAGTCCACTCACACATCCAGTCCACTCACACATTCAACAACTACTATCGGCTCGGGGAGCTGTCACATTTTTATATCAGTCGCCCTGACAATCTGGAAGGCTCAAGGCACCCCGAGTAACGCTAAGAGAACGAGGTCAGTATTCCAGAGCATTCTTCAGATAAACGCAGAAAACCTATCCCCCGAAGGTTAGGAGCGGCGAGCCGCCGTAGGGTTAACGCAACAGAATACCTTCATAACTAAAAATGTTGGTAGGAATATAGCTCCGTCATTCAAAAAATTCCACTGACTTGCCGCCATGTATATCACTCAGTACTCCGTCCTCTTACATCCGCTCGCGCAGGGCTGGCCAAGGTGAGCAGCGCAGACCAGCGACACGTTACAGTATTTAGTCCTATATCAGACTTAAAACACTAGTACACTTGTACTGGAGTAGAACATATACTGCACGAGGACTCCCACTCAAGGATAGTTACAGGCATACCAACCATCTTCTATCTGTGAGAATCACTATTTCTAAGCATAGCCCAAGCACTACAGATTTACCGGTAACGTACCATTCTTTCGTGAAATGTTCACAACACAGTATTCATCAACTAGCAGTCTCTTCACAAAAACGGTAAACTACTAGAACATCATTAAGTAAGGTCAAAACACAATTTCCAGTATAGCTCTTTTCCCCTTCTATCAAAATCTAACTCTCCATCCACGCTAAAATACTTGAACAACAGGTCTACCACTTTTCACTTGTATGACGCATTTCTATAACGCATATCAGTGCGTACTGCCATAGAAATTCGTGTAATTTAATAAATTGTAATAAAAAGAAAACTTGTCTTGATTCACTCTAGAAGTTCTGAATTTCTCCACACTGGCCGACTTGCAGTGTTGCAAGACACGACTGTAGCCTCGTTCAGGGTCCTGCCAGCAGTGTTGCCAGACACTAGCCTCATACAGGGTCCTGCCAGTAGTGTTGCCAGACACGACAGTAGCCTCGTACAGAGTCCTGCCAGCAGTGTTGCCAGACATGACCGTAACCTCGCACAAGGTCCTGCCAGCAGTGTCGCCAGACACGAAAGTAGCCTCGCACAGGGTCCTACCAGCAATGTCGCCAGACACGACAGTAGCCTCGCACAGGGTCCTACCAGCAATGTTGCCAAACACTACCGTAGCCTCGCACAGAGTCCTGCCAGCAGAGTCGCCAGACACGACAGTAGCCTCGCACAGGGTCCTACCAGCAATGTTGCCAAACACTACCGTAGCCTGCTCCTGCCAGCAGTGTCGCCAGACACTAGCCTCACACAGGGTCCTGCCAGTAGTGTTGCCAGACACGACAGTAGCCTCGTACAGAGTCCTGCCAGCAGTGTTGCCAGACATGACCGTAACCTCGCACAAGGTCCTGCCAGCAGTGTCGCCAGACACGAAAGTAGCCTCGCACAGGGTCCTACCAGCAATGTTGCCAAACACTACCGTAGCCTGCTCCTGCCAGCAGTGTCGCCAGACATTAGCCTCACACAGGGTCCTGCCAGTAGTGTTGCCAGACACGACAGTAGCCTCGTACAGAGTCCTGCCAGCAGTGTTGCCACACATGACCGTAACCTCGCACAAGGTCCTGCCAGCAGTGTCGCCAGACACGAAAGTAGCCTCGCACAGGGTCCTACCAGCAATGTCGCCAGACACGACAGTAGCCTCGCACAGGGTCCTGCCAGCAATGTTGCCAAACACTACCGTAGCCTCGCACAGAGTTCTGCCAGCATTGCTGTCACGAGTAAGTGCATGTTACCGGGGGCCTATTCTCTAACTTGAACATACTTACTACGAGCATGAGAGCGACAGTTGCTCATAACTGTCAGTGTGATATTCTACCAAGTATCTCTTTGTCGTGATGTATCTCCCAATTATCTCTTTCTCGCTGTCTTTGCGATGTCGCGTAGGCTTCGCGCTCTGTTCTGGATAAAACTTTCTGCTTGCTGAGTTAGACATCTTTAATTTCGTTTATTACAAAGTGTGTCGTGTAACATAATAAACCATATACACAATTTTGAATTTTTTGATACACTTACTTCTCATCGCATTTTCGACGTCTAAAATAATTGTATTTCTGTGTAAAATAAAAGTTTTCAGGTGGTCTAATTTCATTTATAGCCCACGAGATGGCAGACCTAACTCCGCAACAGACACCCTCCTGTGTATTGTGGTTATGTTATCGAGCGTGGAAGGGAAGCCTCCACTACACCTACACATCACAAGCGCAGAAGGCGGTGAACAAATGATAGTGGCTTGACAGAGTGAGTGAGTGAAGAGATTTGGGCGGCTCTTAATATCGAGATGTTGAGAGATGATGTGGGTGAAACAAAGGGAGTATGCGGCAGCGCCGGAATAAAAGGGTCGGGAAAACGGTAGATCCCAGAGAAAACCCGCCGAACAGCGGCATAGTCCGACACTCTCCCGGCTAGCGAAAATCCGGAGCGAAACGGTAATGGGGAGGTCAGCAGGGTAACCGCTCAGCCACCGTGACCCCGATTATGGTTCGTGCAGTCTGGTCTGCAACACGTCAGTTCGCAAAACATCGAGGCCTTCCCTGAAATAGCCGTACCCAGAGAAAATATTTGGTGCACAGCAGGACGTCACTTTTCAACCGAACCTACTTGCGATTGGCAGCTGCTCCACCAAATATGTTGGTGCTTCTACACTCTTCTTACTCAGAGAAAAGTGTTGGTGCACAGCAGGACGTCACTTTCCAACCGAACCTACTTACGATTGGCAGCTGCTCCACCAAATATGTTGGTGCTTCTACACTCTTCTTACTCAGAGAAAAGTGTTGGTGCACAGCAGGACGTCACTTTCCAACCGAACCTACTTACGATTGGCAGCTGCTCCACCAAATATGTTGGTGCTTCTACACTCTTCATACTCAGAGAAAAGTGTTGGTGCACAGCAGGACGTCACTTTCCAACCGAACCTACTTACGATTGGCAGCTGCTCCACCAAATATGTTGGTGCTTCTACACTCTTCATACTCAGAGAAAAGTGTTGGTGCACAGCAGGACGTCACTTTCCAACCGAACCTACTTACGATTGGCAGCTGCTCCACCAAATATGTTGGTGCTTCTACACTCTTCATACTGTGGCGCCGGCGGTACATACTGTACGTGGCTACAATGTGTGTCGTTATGGCGCCGGGTGTATATTATTGTTGGCTACACTGTATGTAGAATGGCGCCGGGGTGATTCTGTACGTGGCTACACTGCGTGTAGTATGACGCATGGGTGCACAGTGAACGTGGATAAAACGTGTGTACTGTGGCGCCGGGGTGCATACTGTTGTGGCGCCGGGGTGCATACTGTACTTGGCTACTCTGCGTGTACTATGGCGCTGAGGTATATACTTTACGTGGCTACACTGTGTGTAGTATGACGCTGGGTTCATACTATACTTGGATACACTGCGAGTACTATGGCGCTGGGTCCATATTGTACGTGGCTACACTGTGTGTAATATGGCGCCGGGGTACATACTGTACGTGGCTACACTGTGTGTAATGTGGCGCTGGGTACATACTGTACGTGGCTACACAGTGTGTACTGTGGCGCTGGGGTACATACTGTACGTGGTTACACTGTGTGTAATGTGGCGCTGGGGTACATACTGTACGTGGCTACACTATGTGTACTGTCGCGCCGGGGTACATACTGTACGTGGCTACACTATGTATACTGACGCGCCGGGGTACATACTGTACGTGGCTACACAGTGTGTACTGTGGCGCCGGGGTACATACTGTACGTGGCTACACTATGTGTACTGTGGCGCCGGGGTACATACTGTACGTGGCTACACTATGTGTACTATGGCGCTGAGGTATATACTTTACGTGGCTACACTGTGTGTACTGAGGGGCCGGGGTACATACTGTACGTGGCTACACTATGTGTACTATGGCGCTGAGGTATATACTTTACGTGGCTACACTGTGTGTAGTATGACGCTGGATTCATAATATAGTTGGATACACTGCGAGTACTATGGCGCCGGGTCCATATTGTACGTGGCTACACCGTGTGTACTGTGGCGCCGGGGTACATATTGTACTTGGCTACACCGTGTGTACTGTGGCGCCGGGGGTACATACTGTACGTGGCTACACAGTGTGTACTGTGGCGCTGGGGTACATACTGTACGTGGCTACACAGTGTGTAATGTAGCGCTGGGGTACATACTGTACTTGGCTACACCGTGTGTACTGTGGCGCCGGGGTACATACTGTACGTGGCTACACAGTGTGTACTGTGGCGCCGGGGTACATATTGTACGTGGCTACACAGTGTGTACTGTGGCGCTGGGGTACATACTGTACGTGGCTACACAGTGTGTACTGTGGCGCCGGGGTACATAATGTACGTGGCTACACAGTGTGTACTGTGGCGCTGGGGTACATACTGTACGTGGCTACACAGTGTGTACTGTAGCGCTGGGGTACATACTGTACGTGGCTACACTGTGTGTACTGTGGCGTCGGGTTACATACTGTACATGGCTACACTGTGTGTAGTATGACGATGGTTAATACTATAATTGGATACACTGCGAATACTATGGCGCCGGGTCCATATTGTACGTGGCTACACCGTGTGTACTGTGGCGGCGGGGTACATACTGTACGTGGCTACACAGTGTGTACTGTGGCGCCGGGGTACATATTGTACTTGGCTACACCGTGTGTACTGTAGCGCTGGGGTACATACTGTACGTGGCTACACTGTGTGTACTGTGGCGCTGGGGTACATACTGTACGTGGCTACACCGTGTGTACTGTGGCGCTGGGGTACATACTGTACTTGGCTACACCGTGTGTACTGTGGCGCTGGGGTACATACTGTACATGGCTACACTGTGTGTAGTATGACGCTGGGTTCATACTATAATTGGATACACTGCGAGTACTATGGCGCCGGGTCTATATTGTACGTGTACGTGGCTACACTGTGTGTACTGTGGCCGGGGTACATATTGTACGTGGCTACATCGTGTGTACTGTGGCGCTGGGTACATAATGTAGGTGGTTACACTGTGTGTAATGTGGCGCTGGGGTACATACTGTACTTTGGGTACACGTGTGTACTGTGGGCCGGGGTACATACTGTACGTGGCTACACGTGTGTACTGATACATACTGTACGTGGCTACACGTGTGTATGGTACATACTGTACGTGGCTACACCGTGTGTACTGTGGCGCTGGGGTACATACTGTACGTGGCTACACAGTGTGTACTGTGGCGCCGGGGTACATACAGTACGTGGCTACACATGTGTACATGGCGCCGGGTACATACTGTACGTGGCTACACTTGTGTATGTGGCGCGGGGTACATACTGTACGTGGCTACACAGTGTGTATGTGGCGCGGGGTACATACTGTACGTGGTACACTGTGTGTAGTATGGCGCTGGGGTCATACTGTACTGGTACACTAGGGTACTGGCGCCGGGTCATATGTACGTGGCTACACTGATGTTACTGTGGCGCCGGGGTACATACTGTACGTGGCTACACAGTGTGTACTGTGGCGCGGGGTACATACTGTAGTGGCTACACTGTGTGTAATGTGGCGCTGGGGTACATACTGTACGTGGCTACACGTCGTGATACTGTGGCAGCCGTGGGGGTACATACGTACGTGACTGTACTGTGGCCACGGGTACTGTAACTGTACGTGGCTACACGTGGTGTACTGGGTACATACTGTACGTGGCTACACTGTGTGTACTGTGGCGCCGGGGTACATACTGTACGTGGCTACACAGTGTGTACTGTGGCGCCGGGGTACATACGTACGTGGCTACACTATGTGTACTGTGCGCCGGGTACTAATGTACGTGGCTACACTATGTGTACTGTGGCGCTGGGGTACATACTGTACGTGGCTACACGTGTGTACTGTGCGCCGGGGTACATACTGTACGTGGTACATGTGTGTACTGTGGCGCTCGGGGTACATACTGTACGTGGCTACACAGTGTGTACTGTGCGCGGGGTACATACTGTACGTGGCTACACTTGTTACTGTGGCGCCGGGGTACATACTGTACGTGGCTACACGTGTGTACTGTGGCGCCGGGGTACATACTTTACGTGGCTACACGTGTGTACTGTGGCGCGGGTACATACTGTACGTGGCTACACGTGTGTACTGTGCGCTGGGGTACATACTGTACGTGGCTACACTTGTGTTACTGTGGCGCCGGGGTACATACTGTACGTGGCTACACATGTGTACTGTGGCGCGGGGTACATACTGTACGTGGCTACAATGTGTACTGTGGCGCGGGGTACATACTGTTACGTGGCTACACATGTGTGTACTGTGGCGCCGGGGTACATACTTACGTGGCTACACGTGTGTACTGTGGCGCCGGGGTACATACTGTACGTGGCTACACAGTGTGTACTGTGGCGCCGGGGGTACATAACTGTACGTGGCTACACGTGTGTACTGTGGCCGGGGTACATACTGTACGTGGCTACACTTGTGTGTATCGCGCGGGGTACATACTGTACGTGGTACACTGTGTGTACTGGCGCCGGGGTACATACTGTACGTGGCTACACGTGTGTACTGTGGCGCGGGGGTACATACTGTACGTGGCTACAGTGTGTACTGTGGCGCGGGGTACATACTGTACGTGGCTACACTGTGTGTACTGTGGCGCGGGGTACATACTGTACGTGGCTACACGTGTGTACTGTGGCGCCGGGTCCATCTGTACGTGGCTACAGTGTGTACTGTGGACCTGGGGTACATACTGTACGTGGCTACACGTGTGTACTGTGGCGCCGGGGTACATACTGTACGTGGCTACACAGTGTGTACTGTGGCGCGGGGTACATACTGTACGTGGCTACACTAGTGTGTACTGTGGCGCCGGGGTACATACTTACGTGGCTACACAGTGTGTACTGTGCGCCGGGGTACATACTTGTACGTGGCTACACAGTTGTGTACTGTGGCGCTCGGGGTACATACTTTACGTGGCTACACAGTGTGTACTGAAGCGCCGGGGTACATACTGTACGTGGCTACATCGTGTGTACTGGGTACATACTGTACGTGGCTACACTGTGTGTACTGTGGCGCTGGGGTACATATTGTACGTGGCTACACTGTGTGTACTGTGGCGCTGGGGTACATACTGTACGTGGCTACACTATGTGTACTGTGGCGCCGGGGTACATACTGTACGTGGCTACATCGTGTGTACTGGGTACATACTGTACGTGGCTACACTGTGTGTACTGTGGCGCTGGGGTGCATACTGTACGTGGCTACACTGTGTGTACTGTGGCGCCGGGGTACATACTGTACGTGGCTACAAATTGTGTACTGTGGCGCCGGGGTACATACTGTACGTGGCTACACTGTGTGTACTGTGGCGCCGGGGTAGATACTGTACGTGGCTACATAGTGTGTACTGTGGCGCCGGGGTACATACTTTACGTGGCTACACAGTGTGTACTGTGGCGCTGGGGTACATACTGTACGTGGCTACACAGTGTGTACTGTGTCGCCGGGGTAGATACTGTACGTGGCACACTCCGCACACCATGACGCTTGCAGACTGCAATTCCAACCAAGAAACTCTAACGTCGCTGTTCTCCGCCGAGGTTCCAACAACAGTAAGGTTTTGCTAGCATTATACTATATATATATATATATTTATTTATTATTTACACGGCCACCTGCCATGGCGCAGTCTGTTGATGCGCGGACGAGGTGCTTTGCCAGAAGTTCTGGGTTCGAGTCCTGGGTAACGCACGGATGTTTTTATTTAAGTTAGGTAACAAGTGAGTATGTATGATATCCCCTGATAAGTCTTTAAGCATAACACTGGGGGACGTTAACAAGCCCTTTTTAATTTCAATTATCTTCACCTGAAGAAAATGTCGATACTAAAATTTCTATTAATTAATACCGTTAGCAATAAAACACATATCCATTGATAATGTTGTGACGATAAACTGGTAGGGCAGAGAATGGTTCAGGTCCTGAGACTGCGTTGTCAGCTGATGATGAGTAACCTCGAGATGGCAGTAGCTCACATCAGAATGTCCGGCGAGGCACATGCTCTCTGTGACGTCAGCTGCACAACTATGTTTCAGAAGGCAGTGTGGTGTGTGAACAAGCAGAGGACCACAGGTACAGCACGCATCAAGTACCCCCCCCCCCCTCTATTACCTTCTTCATTGTTAGCAGGGCGGGGCGTAGCACGGCCGTGGAATAACCAGGCACACTTGAGCGTGGTAGGGGGGCGTTTAGGAATGTGGGCGGTCGGGGAACCTGTTCGGCAAGGCAGTGCTCTCTCTCTCTCTCTCTCTCTCTCTCTCTCTCTCTCTCTCTCTCTCTCTCTCTCTCTCTCTCTCTCTCTCTCTCTCGCACGTCTCAATTCTGGGAACGCCGGCCTGGCCCGCGCCCTAATCACAGGCTGTGGAGGGGCGCCCCTTTATGATGCTAGATAGTCCCGCGTAGTCCCTTTGGCGGCGCTCCTACCTGCACCCAGCCACTATACAGGATGTTCACGACACACTCGCCACTTACCACCTACATTCATGCGCCTCATCACTCTTTTACTAAGTATTTTACACATTTCCTCCCCCACTCTTACACTCGTATGCATTACAAATACGAAACAAAAATAACTAAGTATTGAGAAAAGTTTACCTAACAGGGTAAGACATGCGACAACTATTTCTCCGTCCTTGATGTGTCTATGAAGGTATCTACGGGCAGTAATAGTGACAGTTTCCAAGGTATACTTCACTGTGCACAGAACTGTGGCCAGGCACAATGCCTCCCTTGCCGGCTAGGTGCGGTAACGAGGTACGAACACCCTCCTGCCCCTCCCTCCGGGCAACACTTATTTATTTATCGCCTTCGTGACCTGTCTCGGAATGCGGCACTGTGATTGGTCCACCCCACCGGCCCTATCGTAGCCGGCGAAACATAGCCTTGAGATGTTGCCACCTCCTCTATCCTAGGCTTGTTCACGTCTGTCTGTAGCTGTCACCTCTCTCTCTCTCTCTCTCTCTCTCTCTCTCTCTCTCTCTCTCTCTCTCTCCTCTCTCTGCATCACTGTCCTCTCAACATTAAGGCTCTCGCAACCCAACAAATTAATCATATTGTATGTGTATCTAACATGTTTTAACTCGTATGCATTGTATGTGATGACATTCCTCGAATATATTAAAATTACATCTTTAATTTTTTTTTAATAATTTGATGTCGAATACAATACTTGTTTCTGTTGTGTTGCAGCTTAAAAGTCGAACAGATGAGAAAGTTTACAAAGTAAATCCCATGAGCTACTGCGTGACATATGTAATCCCATGAGCAACAGCGTCACATATGTAATCACCAAATAACAAGCAAATGTATAAGAGAAAATGTTTATTTAGATAAATTGTTGCATATCGTTGACACTTTTTAAATGTATGAACTGTTATTTGGTAATTACATCTATGTCGAACAGTAGCTCACTGCATTGTTTACTTGTACACTTTTTCGCCTGTACAGCCTATTTAGTATTTGTTACCACGGCTATAACAAAACAGAAGTTTTGTATTTGACATCAAATTATTCAAAATATATTAAGTGCAAAACGTCATCACATACAATGCGTATGAGTTGAAAAATAATTGTTGCAATTCTAAAATAATGAATTTTGCGATGTCCGACACCTTTAATGTTGAGGGCAGGAGCGGGTCTAGGCTGGTGGGAGGGGTGGATACCCCCCCCCCCAATGTTGAGGGCAGGAGCGGGTCTAGGCTGGTGGGAGGGGTGGATACCCCCCCCCCCAATCCATACCACCCATTGGAGGCATGGGAGGGGGTCAAGCAAACACTTACAGGAATTTTAAGAAACAATATTAAATTAATTAAAGAAAGTCAGTAGTTTTATACAATCACGATATCATTTCAATTTTTAAAAATTCACAGGACAGTTACATGATTAAGTGGGTTAGGGCGGGGGTAATAGGGTCGTGTCTTCTGTGAATCTCACCCCCCCCCCCTCCCGCATATAAGCGCATGGACTCAAGGGTACCAGATCACATTTTCACATTTTTCAAATGCGTATTTCAAAACTGGACAGTAACCCATGAATGACCTATCGTCAAAATGACGGGAGAAGAAAAAAAAGGAAACCAATATTTTTTAACAAATATTTAAAACCAAACTAATTTTACCTTTGCCAAAATTCAAGTGAAAATGAGGTATATTATCTTGCGTTCAAAATATAGATATGCACTGCAGCTCGCACCCATCGCGAGCTACCGTTTTGCGTGGTCCGGTCTGTGGGGGTGACAGACATCTACCCTCCCCCCCCCCCCGCCCTCGGCGGGGTAGACCTTGAGGCGAGACCTGGCTGGCGTCACAGTCCCTCCCCCTCCTCCTGCTGGAGAAGCCGACAAATGTACAGTGGACTCAAGAATATTCTGGGAATTAGGATCTCAGCGCAGCACGGGATTTAGCGAAATTTCTGTGCGATGGCCTACGGCCCTATAAATACTGCAGCGGTTCAGCGGCCAGGAACCTTGGTAGAAGCCTTTTGACTGAGTGGAGTGAAGCGTGCGACGACGGAGGATAAGGTGTTCGTGGTGTGATTGGACGAGAGCGCGTGAAACCCGGCGAGTAAAGCCTATTATGCATGAGGGCGCTCGGAAGACTCTAGAACATTATGGACTGTCGGGACATGGACTATACTGAGATAGGACTGAGTTTACATGTAATACAGATTTTATTCTCAATATTGGTATTGTCAAATATGGACACAAAATTTACAATAGATTTTGATACACTGTCTATTGGACAGATTCTTAATTAATTAAATACATAAATTTCTTTTGAATAATTCAAAATCCTATTGATTGAACTCATTAATTGTAAACAGTAAGGGATATAAATTTATTGTGAGATGTTGAGTCGAGAAATTCCGTTTGTAGCAGTTGTAAATTAAATTAGGAAATTATAATTAAATCTTATTTAATTATGAACTAAATCCCTTAACGAACTTGGTTCAGCCCACTGACTTCGAGAGATTAATTGTAACACTGGTGTCAGAAGTCGGATGGAGGCATTTAATTAAAAATAAATATAATTTTTCTAAATTAATGGTAGAATATTAACTACTAGGTCAAATTTGTAAATGTATTAATAAGTCCGGCAATTACTTAAAACATTTATTTGAGAATGCTAACTAGGAAAATGTCGGCAGAGATGGAAGCACTTCGCTCTTTAATGGAAGGACTAAGTAGCCAAATAAGTAATGTCAGGAACTCTTTAAATAGTCAAATTAGTAGTGTAAATAGTCAAATTATTAATGAAAATGTAAGTAGTAAAATATATACTGTTGGCGAATCTGTAAATAGCCAATTACTAGTGTAGATACAGTGTAAACAAAAATGTGGATAGAAAAATAGACAATATAGACCGAAAGATAGAAGTAGTAAGCGAATCAGTGAACAACAAATTAGACTCTTTGGAAAAGAAAATTGACAGTGTTAGTAAGGGAGTGTGCAGTGTTGAGTAGGAAATGAAACAAGATGTGAGCATCCTCAAAAAGGAATGTCAGGAATTTCTGCAGCAGCAAGGGAGAAGACATGCAGCGGCTGACGAGGTGCAGAGACTAATGAGGACAGCGAGGAGAAGGTACACGTCGCCGTCAAGACAGCCATCTTAGGAGAAGCAGTGTGGGTAACTGCATCACAATGGACAGAAAGTTTGGCGCGACTATCAGTAACAGTTCAAGATCAAGATCTTTACCGCCTTGAATAGCTAGACTGAAGAGCACTCGGCATACTACCTGGCGGCTGTACTCAGGGGACATGCACTGAGCATACTGCAGTCGCTGCCAGAACGACATCTACTAGAATACTCTACATCGGTGTCAGCTTTGGAGCTGCGATTTGGCGACCGATACCTACGACACGACCACCATGCCCAACTGCAAAGCGAGCCGACGAACCACCGCAGGAGCTGTGGCAGGACATCGTGAGGCTGTCACACCTTCTGGAAGGATGCTCGGAAGAGGCACGAGATATCACTATCATTGCTTCTGCTTCTACACATTCGCTGACACCGACATGCGTCAAGCTGTGTGGTTAGCTGCGACTCACACCAAGCAGAATATCGTGGCCCGAGCACTGGCACTACTGGAGGTAAAGTCAGCATTGCAGGCATCAGTGCACCAACGTCAAGTGCGGGCAGTGATGCTAGATGAAGAGGAGGACGACAGTGTCAACAGGATGCTGAAGGACTTTTAGACGGCCATGAGGTACATCGCATCCAGAGTGCGGCAGCAACCAGGGAGCAGGCTCTAGAGGAGGGGCACGTAAGAGTGCAACTATTGTCAGCAGAGCAGCAACCAGGCTCTAGAGGAGGGGCACGTAAGAGTGCAACTATTGTCAGCAGGGGCAGCAACCAGGGAGAAGGCTCTAGAGGAGGGGCACGTAAGAGTGCAACTATTGTCAGCAGCGGCAGCAACCAGGGAGCAGGCTCTAGAGGAGGGGCACGTAAGAGTGCAACTATTGTCAGCAGCGGCAGCAACCAGGGAGCAGGCTCTAGAGGAGGGGCACGTAAGAGTGCAACTATTGTCAGCAGCGGCAGCAACCAGGGAGCAGGCTCTAGAGGAGGGGCACGTAAGAGTGCAACTATTGTCAGCAGCGGCAGCAACCAGGGAGCAGGCTCTAGAGGAGGGGCACGTAAGAGTGCAACTATTGTCAGCAACGGCAGCAACCAGGGAGCAGGCTCTAGAGGAGGGGCACGTAAGAGTGCAACTATTGTCAGCAACGGCAGCAACCAGGGAGCAGGCTCTAGAGGAGGGGCACGAAGAGTGCAACTATTGTCAGCAGCTGCAGCAACCAGGGAGCAGGCTCTAGAGGAGGGGCACGTAAGAGTGCAACTATTGTCAGCAGCGGCAGCAACCAGGGAGCAGGCTCTAGAGGAGGGGCACGTAAGAGTGCAACTATTGTCAGCAACGGCAGCAACCAGGGAGCAGGCTCTAGAGGAGGGGCACGTAAGAGTGCAACTATTGTCAGCAGCGGCAGCAACCAGGGAGCAGGCTCTAGAGGAGGGGCACGTAAGAGTGCAACACGATATTGTCAGCAACGGCAGCAACCAGGGAGCAGGCTCTAGAGGAGGGGCACGTAAGAGTGCAACTATTGTCAGCAGCGGCAGCAACCAGGGAGCAGGCTCTAGAGGAGGGGCACGTAAGAGTGCAACTATTGTCAGCAGCTGCAGCAACCAGGGAGCAGGCTCTAGAGGAGGGGCACGTAAGAGTGCAACTATTGTCAGCAACGGCAGCAACCAGGGAGCAGGCTCTAGAGGAGGGGCACGTAAGAGTGCAACTATTGTCAGCAGCGGCAGCAACCAGGCTCTAGAGGAGGGGCACGTAAGAGTGCAACTATTGTCAGCAGCGGCAGCAACCAGGCTCTAGAGGAGGGGCACGTAAGAGTGCAACTATTGTCAGCAGGGGCAGCAACCAGGGAGCAGGCTCTAGAGGAGGGGCACGTAAGAGTGCAACTATTGTCAGCAACGGCAGCAACCAGGGAGCAGGCTCTAGAGGAGGGGCACGTAAGAGTGCAACTATTGTCAGCAGCTGCAGCAACCAGGGAGCAGGCTCTAGAGGAGGGGCACGTAAGAGTGCAACTATTGTCAGCAGCGGCAGCAACCAGGGAGCAGGCTCTAGAGGAGGGGCACGTAAGAGTGCAACTATTGTCAGCAGCTGCAGCAACCAGGGAGCAGGCTCTAGAGGAGGGGCACGTAAGAGTGCAACTATTGTAAGCAACGGCAGCAACCAGGGAGCAGGCTCTAGAGGAGGGGCACGTAAGAGTGCAACTATTGTCAGCAGCGGCAGCAACCAGGGAGCAGGCTCTGGAGGAGGGGCACGTAAGAGTGCAACTATTGTCAGCAGCGGCAGCAACCAGGGAGCAGGCTCTAGAGGAGGGGCACGTAAGAGTGCAACTATTGTCAGCAACGGCAGCAACCAGGGAGCAGGCTATAGAGGAGGGGCACGTAAGAGTGCAACTATTGTCAGCAACGGCAGCAACCAGGGAGCAGGCTCTAGAGGAGGGGCACGTAAGAGTGCAACATCTTCGGGAAACTTGTAAACACCAGTTTTGAGGGAAAAGGTCAGTGATTATTAGTGCGGAAGTCACAATGTTATCTTAGGTGTGTTCAATGAAACAAGACTTTGATGCCATATTGGTGGGCGAATATAACAGTAGGTGGCTCACTCACAACTTTGACTACACACAAATGTCCTACAAGACAAGTCCCTCAGCATAGGTGGCAGGTGTCACACACAACCACTGTGGCAAACACAATGTATCCTACAAGACAATGCCCTCAGTGTGAGTGGCAGGTGTCACAACATTGACTACACAATGTAAACTACAAGACAAGTCCCTTAGTGGGGGTTGCAGGTGTCACTCACAGCTTTGACCACACACAATGTGCCCTACAAAGCAAGCCCATCAGTGTGGGTGGCATGTGTCACTCACAACTGTGACTCAGTATATCCGTACATTCCAACTATTTTGGAGGTACACTTTGATCGACACATGAATAAGTCAGTCAATGACAAGTCGATATCTTACAAATCGCGGAAGATCTTAAATTGAGTAGACGTGCAGATTCTAGGCAAGACTTTCAAAAGCGCCAAATTAAATGCAAACAATACCTACACACACCGACTCAGTCAGTCTGGAGGAATCCGTCCCTCTAAACTTCAGTCAATAACTAGAGATAAACGCGTCAAACAGTCCGGTTAATATTCTCCAACAAAAAATTGTAATTCCGATAGATGTTTGGCCTTCATGGCGCGTATCGCGCACGCAGATATTTTTCTGTCATCGTGTGGTTACACGCTGGCGCGATAGCGCGCGCGACAGTGGAGGAAACCTCACAATCCACAGGCACACGAGCCTAGCTAGTACATCACGCACGCACGTCCGCCCGGGACAAACGTGCAACATCGCCACAATACTCGCCGGCAATATGTTTACCAAGATACTGCAGCGTAGTGCTCACTTTGGGACTGCAGCTTGTAACTGTTGGCAGAAGAATCACTAAGCAGCAGAATTCTCGCTGATTCAGCTGAACGGAGAAGTATGTTGACACACGGGCGACACGCCATTGCGAAAGGAAAACGGCAATGCTGGCACACATAGTCCTAACGAGTCACAACACAATATTTACAAATGTACAAAACGTTTTTAAATGGCATGCCCCGATAACATCGCTGTCTACTAACGGGCTCTTCACCTTTTACCTGCCATTGTTCCACTGCTAGAACATGATTTTCATAATTTATTTTCTATTACAAAAATAAGCACATTTATTTTACATGTTTTTCCTTATTAAATAAAGCCTGTTTTAATATCTTGCACCTTTTGAGTGACTTGTGTATTTTATTAACCTAAGTCATTTATTAAAATAGCTACTTTTAAGGTGTTGCACACCTCTAATTGTGTTTTTCCATTTTTACGATGATTTTTTTTCTCCGTCATTGAGCTTATGTTTTGGGGGCTCAGGATAGGAATGTAATTCTTTTACAAACATTTTGCTATAATGTTTACCTAGGTCACTGATGTCAAACATTTTGACTCTCCAGAAGTGGAACATTGGCGGATTCTGGTTAGTGCGCGAGTACTCAACCCGAAACGACCGACATTTGTGGACAAGTAAGTTTATTGATAAATCTGGTGCATCAGTGCCCAACGAATAACATGCAGAATATATTCCTTCAACTAGTAAAAAGTCTTCTGCTATTAAAAAAATTTTCTGAAATGACAGCTAGTACACAATCTATAGTGAAAGAAAAATATATCCCAGAAAAACCAAATTAGCAAAAAAATACTAGCTTCAATTATGTCATTCCTTCTGAAAACGAAGCGAAACTAAGTGATAATTTTCCTAATTTGGTATCCCTAGAGCCCATGGACCTGTTTTTGAGTTCATTATTAATGAATACCATATCCATCTGGCAGAAATGAATACTACTGCCATGCAGTTCAACATAGTAGTTGCTTGCAATTAGTATATAACGACATAGCTCGATTTTTCGTATTATTGCTTCTACGTGGTTTCCGTTCTGTGCCCATGGAAGGCTTGTACTGGAATGCTGGAGAGGATGTCGAGGTTCACATTGTTCCTACTGTTATGTCAAGAAACAGATTTACGGAAATAAAGACTAGTTTTCATGTAATGGACAATTCAAAGATAAACTTGGATGACAGGTTAGCCAAAATTAGACCACTGTATTGTTAACTAAATAAACAGTTAATAAAATTTTACATCTTCCATAACACACTTAGCATTGATGGATCGATGGTCTTATTATGGCCACTATTCACGCAAAATGTTTATTAGGAGGAAGCCAATTAGATTTGGCTATAAAATTGGTATGTGTTCCTCAAATGGCTATAAGAAAAGAGTGACTTAAGTACATCCCTTGGAAAACGGGCAATGAACAATTTGCTGACTGCTGTTTCCAATACCTCATAGGTAGCAGTATATTTTGACAACTTCTTACTCCTTATGATTTACTGTCAGAAGGTAGTAACGAAGACATAAAAGCCATAGGGACAGTACGAGAAAACAGGATTGCAAAATATCCTCTACTTCCAGCAATCGTAATGGCAAAACAAAGAAAGGCACATATGATCACTTGAGTGACGGGAATGTATACTAACACCAATGGAACGACAGTTGAGTCGCATGAAATCATAAAAATAATCATAATTTGCGAAAGACCAAAAAGTAAGTTTATGCACAAATTTATTTTCTTTGTTTTATCTACCAGGTCATTATGGCCCTATTGCGGAGTTCCTCTTCAAAAAGAGAAGCTTAGAGTCAAACCAATGATTCCTATCCCTCCTCAGTGTAGTAGAATAGAGAGACCATGGCCTCCTATCCCTCCTTAAGGGAGAAACATTGAGTCGGACCATAGCCTCCTATCCCTCCTCGATGGAGAAGCATAGTCAGACCATACTTTCCTATCCCTCCTCAATGGAAATCAGATGGGCATTACTTGATTTCGGCATTAAAGCGAAGATGTGCTCATAACTGCTGTTCAAATACGAAGTGCCAATGCAATGAATTCAAGAAGAGGGTCCATATTGAGTGTGTGCCGTATTTCCAATGGGCTGAAATCATAAAAATACTAGTATGTATGTGTTCTGTAATTTTAATAATTTTTTTGTGCCAGATAATTTTTTTGTTATTGTTAAGAATTGTTTTTTGTTGCAGGTAGTTTTTTTCAATAGATAGTATTTAAAAGCAACTTTATGTGAAAATCGTTTTTTTTTTTTTTTCGGATACCCCTGACCTGCCATTGTTCCACTTCTGAAACATAAAAAATAACTTTGAAAAAAATTTTCTTGCAACTTATCTATTTTCTTTTCTTAATCATACATTAGGTAATGATAAGACAAAGAAAAAATATAACAATTTGGTGGGTTCTGGGGGCGGCGGGTAAAAGGTTAAATACCGCACTGTGCCACTTTCAATTTCGAGAGGTAACATGTACGAGTGGTGTAGCTCTCGCCCAACCACAGTCGGCTGCTGTTGCTATTCATCTGAACAACCTCATTCCTTCGTTCGTGCAGGTGAGTGGTAAGAGATTGTTGTATCTCTATATTCATAAGTATACTGTAGTAATAACGTTAACTATACACTGCCATACATAGCGCTTCCGGACATTAACGCAAGTTCGCGTACAGATGAACGTCGACAGCTGCACTTAACCATTGCTACTGTGCAAGTGGCATGACACGCCGTAGGTAAGTGATCTTGCGCTGTTCGCTGATAGAGGATATCTCGCCACTTCCGGCCGACAAGCAGCACACCGCACATAGCCTGGCCTCTGCCGAGGATAGACCTCGCCTTCTTTCGCAGTAACATGTGGCTAAACAGTGATCTAGCATAGCTAGCAGTTTACTCGCCTCACTTCTTTAGTAAATAACCAGTTGCCGCCTGCGAGTCTACATACTAACACACTCCCATACACAGTATTTTGCTACTCTCATCATGGACGTTTGTAATTTCCCTGATTAAGAAAAATCAAGAAGATAATGTTCTTTAGTAAAAATGTTGTCACTAAACAGCTGCGCAATTTTCGTTAGTCTTCTGAAACACAATTACCCGACTCGGTCAAAGCAGGAATGTAGTAGAGTAAAAATATCCTCGTCTAACAACTATCACTAGCGACGGCCGATTTCTGCGACAGTAATAGTTTGGCTCATATCGCCTTTCTTAGTTGAGTGAATACCAGGCTCCACGCCCTAGGTGCATGATTGCTACTACAGGAGTGAGTTAATTACTATCAGCCAGCCAAGTTAGAAAACATTTTCTCACAAAGACTCGCGGCCAACATGGAAAAGAAAATTGCTGATATTCCCCGTAGCGTATATAAACCTGACGCGCGGAAATCTTGTGGCGAAGTTCGCGTGTCCCTAACTATTACCAACAATGTAAAGCCACAACGGAGATGAGTGATTTACACGAGGGCGTGTGAATGTGTTTCCATAAGCTGATGGCACGCCAGCACACAGAAATGTCGAACCAAGGGCGGGAAACCAGTCTATACTACATTGCAAGATGAGTAGCAAACCAGGAACACATGCCATGGTGATGGCTACACTAAACATGCAGTTGAGAACTTTCTTCTCTCCTGAAAGATGAAGTGTTGGAGGAAGAAGGATCTGGTGTATACTACATCTGCAAGCGTGGAATAGCAGTCTGTCTCTTGGAGGAGCAGAATGTAGTCTGTGACCAGAACACATCATATGTCTGCAGTTGCGAGGTGAATGTGTGCTGGTGACGGGTCATGTGTAGACATGCTGTATGTGGCCATCTCCTCAGTTACACTCTTCCTTCAGACCTCGCTCCAGCTCGCAGACAAACGTTGTCTTGTCACAGTTTCTTCACGCCCTTTTTTTAATCAAGCCTACAAAAATCGCCCAATGTACGACGTGCTTGATTGCTTACCTGTGCCACAAACATTTTACATTTTTCTCTCGAGATAAAAGTATCTTATTTTTTGATAAACTGAAATGGTAATTATACTTCTTCTATAAATTAGAATATTTATATCATAATGGGTATGTATAACAGCAGGGAGGAGACATACACGTGTTAGTAAAACGAGTGTGACAAATAGTTCTTGTGCCAGAAATTATAGCGGTGCGTTGTACATCTGGACTAGGTTAATGTTAGTTCGCAGCAAGAGGCGGAGGTAGGTTAAGTATAACTCGAGCATGCAGAATATAGTGAATTAAGAGTGAAGATGTGTGAGGAGTGGCATACCTGGATGTCGTGCGACGTAAAGCTGTTGGCACTGTAGTAGACGAAGAGTTCGGGGGCGAGGGGACATGGCTCACGCAGTTTGGAAGCTATCAGCAAGCACACAGAGCCGAGCAGTTGAAGATGGCAGCGCTTCGTCGGACATAAGGACAAGAAGCGATCCATGTAGTTCATGGCGAGGCTGATAACACCTTCCTGGCAATGTTGCTCCTCTGTGATCTGCAACACAACACGCACTCTTACATCAGCCTGCCTCTGTACGGCTGGACATAGCGCCACTGCGCTCAACAACACATTACTCTCAAATTTAGCACCGTAAGCAGCCCTCACTTACTAGCTTGGTCATACCCCACGAGAAAACCAACACGTCGTCTGTACACAATACCGCGCCACAGTCGTCTGTACACAATACCGCGCCACAGTCGTCTGTACACAATACCGCGCCACACTTCACAAATGTATTATTGTGAGGCGTGCAGACTGTCCCAGCGACAAATATTCGTGTGCAACCAACACGTCGTCTGTACACAATACCGCGCCACAGTCGTCTGTACACAATACCGCGCCACAGCCGTCTGTACACAATACCGCGCCACACTTCACAAATGTATTATTGTGAGGCGTGCAGACTGTCCCAGCGACAAATATTCGTGTGCAACCAACACGTCGTCTGTACACAATACCGCGCCACAGTCGTCTGTACATAATACCGCGCCACAGTCGTCTGTACACAATACCGCGCCACACTTCACAAATGTGTTATTGTGAGGCGTGCAGACTGTCCCAGCGACAAATATTCGTGTGCAAACAAATACTGTTTTTCAGTAGTATACTTCCTTAAAAAGGTCGTGGGACAAAAATAACGACTACAAGAAGGTGGCAGCCAAAATAGGAAAATTTTTAATGGGCAATTTTGAATAACAGTTTTCGTGAGCAGCTGTTTTGCTGCTTCTACTTGCCATAATATCTCTCGCTGCAATAACATATATACATTTACGGTGTCACAAACAGCTCGGCAGAAATACATCACTCAGGAAATAAACTTGTTCCCAAATTAATGAAAGGCAGTTCTGTAAAACCATCGTTTCTTCGTTTTTTCCTGTTGGCTTCCATAAAACTATAAATGACTTATCAGGTAACCTCTACAGCGTTACTTGGTTAGATTCACAGCGCGACCTAACAAGCCTGTGCCACACAGTTCATAAAAATAATCAATGTTATTGAGATTCCTTCTCATTGCATCACTTTTAAAAATAACCGTTTAAAGCAAAAAGTATTCTGCGTGACATTTCTTAAAGAATGCTGGCGCGTTAAGAACTCTTCGTTATTTGTATGTTTATAATATTTATTCTTTATAAAATCTAGCATTACATTCTACAATTTGCAAAAAAAAAAAAAAAAAAAACTTACGAACAAATACTTTTGAAAATTTCTTACCGTGGTAGTACTCTGCGAGACTGTTGCCCTGAATATTTATTTTTGTTTGAAGCGGTTCCCTTTAAAAATGCTGCACTGGGAAAGAATTTCTCTGTCATTTTCACACCCGTAAAAATAATGAGTTGGCAACTTGCCATAGGAAACGAAATGTTTCTTAAATGCTTGTCGTGGTCCAACAGGAATAGTAAATATCCAACAGTCTCTGGATCGTGTGTTTTCTACCAAACCTCACTTTATGCGCCAGTCAGACGGTGCTTTAGCGTCTTTCTGAGCTCTTCCTACTTCCACGAACATCTTTAATAATCTGCAATGTTAAAATAATTTGTGCTCGTAACCTGAAATTATTTTTGTCAGCTTCGTTTCGGGACAAGAAAACAGTTGTTATGCGTACAGCTGTAGAGTACGTAATATACTGTACTTAATATATTCTATGTTAATTAATTAGAACTGTAATAAGTGTAAAATTAATGTAAGTTTAAGTGTAAGATGCAGTGAGCGGCAGTTTGTGTCGGGGATGCCTATTCAACTCAAATGGCTGATCTAAGGACTGTGTCTACCCAATTTGATGCGCCCGCGACTTCAGCCAATGAGAACTTGGAACTGCTAACAGAAGGCAGCTCACGATAAGGGCTGCACGCATTCTAAGCGTTCTGGCCGGCCAATGAGAAGCCACAGAACATCCGGGAATGCCCTCAAGCCTTACAATAGTGTATAATAAAATGTATGAAAATTTTATCTTTGTCAGAAATTTTTCACCGAACTTTGTTATATCAGACATTTAGAAGATGTGTAAGTATTATGTAATCTGGTGAATTTTGTTTGTTTGCATGGGTGTCTGTTGGGAGAAGCGGTATATTGGTTAGGGCTGTAATGCCTGGGAGAGGGGCTGTAATGCCTGGGAGAGGGGCTGTAATGCCTGGGAGAGGGGCTGTAATGCCTGGGAGAGGGGCTGTAATGCCTGGGAGAGGTAGAGGGATGCCTGCTCGCTTACCGGACGGTACATCACTTGGGAAATGGCGTCAGTAGGAGACAGTATGCAGACTCGCCAAGTGTATAGACGCCTGGGGACAGTTTCAAGTTTGCACAAACTGAAGTGATAGGATGATGTAGTCATCCACGAGGTGAACTGTTCGCCGTAGAGAGGTCATGAATTTGAGATTCACTGAAGCCAGTATAGTAATTCGAATTTAATTAGTGATTAAACTTACACGCGTTCTATATGAACGTAAGTATGTTAATTTAGTCACACCGTTTAGTATTTACGGTAATTACCTCAGCTAGCAGGAAGGTGACAGTGTTGTCAAATGGAGGATGCGGTGGGTAGGATTAGATTATCGTCGTGTGACGAAAAACAAAACAGGAACGCTTTACAAAGTAAAGGCTGGTGATTAATACATTTAACACGTTCAGAATCGAATTAATTAACGACCTAAAGTGTTGCGCTGTATGTGTGTCGAATATTTTCCCCCAAGTAGAAGGTACACAACGTGGTGGATATTATCTGATGCCAGCATTAACAACTGAGAAATACTGAGAGACACAGGAATGTCATCCAACTCCGTTTACTCGGAAGTAAGGCGCTGAGGGCACATACTACTTACTTAATCCTTATTGTGTACAGTTCTGGACAGATATCCTTATTGTGTACAGTGCTGGACATATATATCCTTATTGTGTACAGTGCTGTACATATGTATCCTTATTGTGTACAGTGCTGGACATAGGTATCCTTATTGTGTACAGTGCTGGACATAGGTATCCTTATTGTGTACAGTGCTGGACATAGATATCCTTATTGTGTACAATGCTGGACATAGATATCCTTATTGTGTACAGTGCTGGATATATATATATATATCCTTCATATGCAACGGCGTGTCCTTGATCGCGATCAAGGCGACTACTGAGAGTATTAATATTAGGTGTAAGTAACGCGCTCGGGGCAATAGAATTGCACTATTGAAATAAATAAAAAAGGTCGCATATTGTAAGACAGAAAGGTCGCATATGGTTCGGAGAGACAATTGGACTTGTGATTGGTCCATGTGTTGTTACGACAACACGCACGTAAGCGACCAATCGCGAGATGTAAAGTGTGTGTGAGCATGCAGTGTGGTATACTGCGATGGCGGCAGGCAGCAAGAAACTGTGTGGGAACAGAACTCGGGAACTACAGCACTTTGCCCCGGTCACAGTACAACACTACAGCTGAGTGAACACTTCTTCGTAGCCAAGTGCTGTCTCACATACCTACCCTCGGCTTCTGTTTCGTCAAACACACACATTCCTCCTCTCCTGGCGCGTACAGCGTATCACACCCATATACAAGCTGTGGATCAACTCAACCGACAAACTTCGTGAGGTGATGTGATTCCTTGTACAAATCAAGTAGTAAATACGTATTTGAGTGGATTTTTGTGAAATATCGGAAACCAAGTGAGATGAAAGTACAACTCGCGGAACATTGTTTTATGTTACCGGGATCTCAGCCCAAGAGCAAATTCGCGATAACAACACACACTCCCCGTTGCGAAAATAACAGGGCTGGCCACCCTCTTAACGATGGTAATTATGAATGATTGATGCTGGTTTATTGAGCAGTATGGCCTACGAAACAAAAATGGCCCCCATGTTGCAACTGCCAAAGACCCACTGTTTTCGTTTAAAACGAACATATTCAGCTAAATTCCGCTGCCGCGATACAGCGCCTCGTACTTAGGCAATACGTCCTACATGCGTGTATGATAAGCTGCTGTTCTCAGTGTGCAAACAATAGCGGAGGACATTTATTACGTAGACTACTGTAAACAACTATAACCATGCATTAAGAAGCCTACGATACAGCATCCGACAATGCATTCCAGGCAACAGTCGGTGTGAGAATCCCAATATGACGTATTATTATTGCCTACGTGCCTGTAACCATATTGCTGTCACTGCTGGCTGCGCACTGTAAAGGCTATTGTATATGCGCCTGGACATGTATCGCTACAGCCGAAGCTTTATGTATGTGCAGTGTGCCCGAAAACGGTGGTCCTAGGCAGTTGCGACTAGCGGCCCTGTGTCTTACCTTGGTCATAGTGTTAAATAAACAAGCATCAAATGTGAACGAGTCTTGACTTTTCGTATAAACATATCCCTTCATTAATAAATCACGGACCAAGCGAAGCGGGGCAACAGTAACATGTTGGACTCGCATTCGGGAGGACGCGGGTTCGAATCCTGGTCAGGCCATTCAGAATTCTGTTTACCATGGTTTCCCGAAGTCACTCCAAGTAAATGCTGGGATGGTACCTTAATAAAGGTCTTGGCCGTATTCTCCCTCAGTTCCCTTTAAGTGCTTATTTGTATGATCCTGTGTTTAATGACCTCGCTCGCGACGAGACATTGAACGCACAAACTAAACACATACAGATAGCCGTACTGTATTATTAGTACGTAAATAAGCGTTACTGTTGACAAACGATATGTGGACAGTTGAAAGTAACGTCCCCACAATGTAACACTGTTAGGCCACTTGTTTGCGAGAAAACATCTAACTAGGTGTCAGATACAACGTGTAGTATAAAACATGTGTGTACAGGCTGCGCGAGCGAGCGGTCTACATGTCTGGCACTAACACCACACCAGGCAACTCTGTACTGTTAGACGTATTCAATTCCACGCCTGATACGACTGCTATCGCGGCAACAAAGGCGCTATAGCGAATGCGGCTCATTAAACCCCGAGACAAATTGTATAAAATATCTGAGCACTCCATGCATGTAGTGTCTACAAAATTGAACGTTTTGCGTGGTCGGAACTGACATGTGCTACTCGTCTACGGTGTGACAGAGGGAAATGGACTAAAAGCGCAAAGAATACACAGGGATCAACTTCCACACAGACACCACATTTGGATCTGTCGAGCGACGTTTGAGAGAAAGTGGAAGTTTGGAGGTGACAGGGCGCAGACGAACAGCGAGGACAGCCAGGTTTCAAGAGGATATGTTGAGAATAACCCACGTTGAGCACGCGAACTATTGCAAGAGTACTCAACAGAAGCCACCGCACTATTGGTCGAGTGCTTCATGAGCAATTACTGCATCCGTTCCGTGTACAACGTGTGCATGCTGTGAGTCCAGCGGATTATCCTCTACGTGTGGAGTTTGGAGCATGGTATCTGGAACAACGCAGAGCACGCCAAGACTTTTGACAGATACATTCTCTTCACTGTCGAGGCTTCCCTTCAACGTGAAAGCATACATAACTGTCGAAATGTCCACGAGTGGACGAATGTCTATCCTCACACCCCATTCGTCCACGGGGATCAACAGCGATCCAGTGTCAACGTCTGGGCGGGCGTAATACATAACATGTTGGTTGGCCCCTACCAGTTACCACATCGTCTCACCGGCAATGTGTACGCTACATTTCTGCGGGAAACACTGCCGACATTACTCGAAGAGGTCCCGTTGTAAACACGAGCGGCCATGTGGTTCCAGCACGACGCGCGCTCACCAGAATATCGTATTCCCCAGACGATGCATAGGCCGTGGGGGTCCTGTTCACTGGCCTCCAAGATCTCCAGATATGAATCCATTGGACTATTCCTTCTGGGGTTACATGCGCAGCCTGGTGTATGAAACCGCAGTGGAATCCGAAGAGGACTTCGTCGTCCGCATCGTTGCAGCTGCATGGATCATTCAGAACAATAAGGGTGTTCTCAAACGTGTTTGACAATCGTTGGTGCTGCGATGTGAACTGTGAGTCGAACATGGCGGCCGTACCATCGAGTATTTCCTATAAAAGTGTTTGTGATACATGTTTCTACAACAAAACATATGGAATGGCAGAGTTTTTGTTGTCAAATGCAATGAGTTACCTGATACCACTTAAACGTGATGCCTTTTAATGACATTGCTCTACACTGCTGCACCAAATATTTCAACATTCAACAGCCTGCACAGTACACAGCAGCAGCAATACAGTTCCAGGTACGTAGGCAATACCAACATCTTTACGTCCTGTATGGAATCACACGCCAACTGTCGCCATAATCGAACAGTTATGAACGCTTATACGCATTGTTTACAGGAGGTGTTAACATTGTCCGCCACCATCGGCTGTACTGTGGCCATACACGCATGTAGGTAGAATTGCCTGCATGCTAGACGCTCTATCACTGCAGCGGAATCTTTGCGTGCGTCTTAAACGAAAATGGTGGGTCCTAGGCAGTTGCAACACCAAGACCATTTTTGTTTCGTGGGTCACACTGCTCAATAAACCAGCATCAAACGTCCATAATCCCCGACTGCAACGAAGTGGCCGGCAATAAGAGGGTGGCCACACCTGTTATTTTGTTAACGGGGAGTGTGTGTTATTATCGTGAATTTGTTCTTAGGTTGAGATCCCGATAATATAAGACAATGTTCCGCGAATTGTACTTTCTTCTCACTTGGTTCCCGATACCCGCAAAAAACATTCCAAAATCTTTATTTCGGGGACTTATTTCGCCCTTAACATTTAGTTTAGGTACAAAGTGTCCTATATATTTGCTCCTTAAGTTTGTATTAGGAATCACCTGACGAAGTTTGTCGGTTGAATTCGGCCCCAGTCTGTTTGGTCCTTTCACGAGTTGCATTGCGGACTGTAGAGGACTAGGATCGGAGTCAACATGTAGCGAACACAGCGTGCACTCTTACCCTAAATAAGCGTTAAAAGTGAAGTTTCGAGAGTAGACTGAAGTGTAGACAAGACTGAGTGAGGGTTGAAAGTTACGTAGATCAGTCTATTGGTTACTGGCTGAATTATAGAACAAACGACTACCGAAAAGCTAAATATTACGGTTTTGATGACAATGGATGCAAAACAAATGTTCTACGTGTCCCTGGCCACACGTTTACCTGCTCCATTTTCTTGCTCTACATTTTCAGTTAACTTAACCACAAACAAGTTAAGAAAACTTCGTGAAAATGGCGTCTTTATGTTTTGCTTTCCGTCAATGTTCATACCTAACGACTCTGTTCAGAGTCAACTTCTGATCCAGAATCTACAGTCCAGTCCACCGTGAGGACTCAAAATGCATATATATTTGACGGAGACGCTAACATACTTCCAGTAAAGTTGTCAGCGAGGTGGTGAAGAAATTCCATGCCTTAGGATTGTGCCTGCCTAGAGGTGTGCGTGTCCGAGGGCTAGAGTCGCTTAGGGCAACCCAGGCGCACTTATCACATGCCTCGTCACCTCTATGCACTAGGGATGGGTACAATTGAATGATCCAAGTAATCGAATGACCAGTAAACGAGAGATTCAAATAATCGAATGATCACACGGTAACAGAATTCTCTGCCCCATACAAAATTAACCAAATTAGGAAACATTTAAGTTTTTACTTTACGTTTTTAGCAGTTGCCCATTCATTACATAAAACTACCACACATAAGGAAGCATAAGTTAACAATATACATTTATTATTTATATACGTTCATTTTAAAGGATCATAGATGCTAACATAATATTTTTGGGAACACTGGACTTCTAAGAAAAAGACTGACAAGTTTAAATGAAAATCACATTCTGTTCTTAAACGGTAATTTAAAGAATTGTCTGTTCCTATTGCAACATTTATTATTCCATTATACGTAACCATAGGTTTTGTATATAATACAGCATGGCTGAAGCATAAATTGTGTAACAAAAAAAAAGTACATGAAACTAATATACATTTGTGTGGGTAAAACTAATGTTACATTATTTTGAATAATTAGTTGTTCTTTATTTCATGATACGTATACTATCATATAACAATAAACTATTTTGCCATAAATTATTAGTGATGTTAAATATAGTACATCCACTGTAATTATTATAGGTATTACATTTATTTTTACAATTTAAATTACCATGACAATAAAAAACTACTAATAAATAAAATAAAGATCTTGGCCTGAAATAATTCGATAGTATACAAGATAGTAATTAGGTGCAGCAAAATGTTGGTCGAAAGGTAGTATATTACAGTGGACAAACTATACTACCGTATTTGAAGTGCTCAGAACGACTGTGTTTCATGTGTGTGGAGAACTGGCAACAGCGCATTCAACAGTCACGGCAGTGTTGAAAGGCGATTGAATGATCAGTCAACACTCGCCAATAGCTACCTTTCCTGCTGGAGAGATGGGTGACGAGTAGTGAGGTGTATGGCTGAAAGGTGGCGATCGTTCGCTTTAAAACATTCGAATGACGAGTACGAATGATCTTTCACAATCGAATATTTCAAATTTCGTCATTCGATTATGCCTATCCCTGCCATGAATAAGGCAACTGGCATCTCGAGATTCTCACAGGCCACCCTGTCATTCTGTGGTCTAATAATAAACATTAGTGACCTGCGCGTCTGTCCACAGCCAACTTTAAATATCCTGCAAGGGTGTTTCCTTACCTTCAACTGATATTCAAAACGACCATTTCAACCGCTTTCACTTGACTAATACATACACTGTTGTAGCCCAGTTAGATAACTGAAACGACCATTTCAACCGCTTTCACTTGACTAATACATACACTGTTGTAGCCCAGTTAGATAACTGAAACGACCATTTCAACCGCTTTCACTTGACTAATACATACACTGTTGTAGCCCAGTTAGATAACTGAAACGACCATTTCAACCGCTTTCACTTGACTAATACATACACTGTTGTAGCCCAGTTAGATAACTGAAACGACCATATCAACCGCTTTCACTTGACTAATACATACACTGTTGTAGCCCAGTTAGATAACTGAAACGACCATTTCAACCGCTTTCACTTGACTAATACATACACTGTTGTAGCCCAGTTAGATAACTGAAACGACCATTTCAACCGCTTTCACTTGACTAATACATACACTGTTGTAGCCCAGTTAGATAACTGAAACGACCATTTCAACCGCTTTCACTTGACTAATACATACACTGTTGTAGCCCAGTTAGATAACTGAAACGACCATTTCAACCGCTTTCACTTGACTAATACATACACTGTTGTAGCCCAGTTAGATAACTGAAACTTGTCGAGTGTGGAATGTTTTAATCGACATCTTTTAAACATGCGAAACACCTATTGTATGAAGATATGTAAACAATTTGGCGGCCTTTCAACAAGAACATTTTATCACTGCCCCTATACAAACAATTAGTTTGGTTGCGCCATACAAACTTTGTTTTATTCAACAAAACTGTTTTCTCATTGTTGCATGTCTTCCGCACACACAGGATGCCCGACGATAAACAAATCAGTGTTTTAATTTTTTTAAATCTAATACGTCTGATTTTCAAAGCAAAAACTGTTCGAAGGGACGTTTTCGCAATCACTTTTAAATACGAAAACTCCAATTCATTATATTTGCAGCATGCAGTACAGACGCAGGGCACTGCTGTTTCTTAATTATCACGCCATAAAACAAAAGGTCATCAGTGAAAGATACATCGATAGTAGTTGGCTAGAGGAGTGTGCACGTCAGTTCAGTGTGTTGCATGTAAAGGCTATGAAGCATATGATGTGCGTGTCTGGAACTACCTTATCGCCTCTGGTTCTATGACACGCTAAATACTTTCAGGTAGAGGCACCATCAACTCAGCACTTCTGGAAACAACCTTCGAAAAACATACATCTGTCCTTAACTGCGTGTAATAGCGTACTACGTCATACACACGACGAACGTTGGAGCCGCGAAACAAGTAGTTCCGAGTGTGAGTGAGTGAGGACAGGTAGTCGCTCTTAACATCGAGGTCTTGAGAGCCAATGAGGGCGAAATGAAGTAAGTACGGAACATCGCCGGAATGCAAGGGCAGGGAAAACAGGAGACCCCGAGAAAACCCGCCGAGAAAATCCGGGAGTGGGGACGCCTGGAATCGAACCCGGTTCAACTAGGCGGGAAGCGAGTAGTCTAACCACCGTGGCCCCAGTTGCGAGTGTTATTGTGAAGAGTGCGACACTATATCTGCTATGTAGCCTACTTTCCTAAACAACTACGCAGGGTAGAGGGAAGTCGCCCATTTTCCTATCAACACGACTGCCATATAACATGTGGATATGACAACGATCGTGTATACCACAGCTTCCACGTGTTCCTTTCTACATTAACATCTAAATACAATAAAAGGGCTTGTCTTTCGAAAACTAAGATATAAACAAACACGTTCGTCACAGTTGACGAGGTACGTGACTTAGATGTTATGTTGATGAGAGGTAGATCGATATTGGCCGCTTGTGTAGTTTGGCATTTAGTCTTCGTACAACTCACGTCACAGTTGACGAGGTACGTGACTTAGATGTTATGTTGATGAGAGGTAGATCGATATTGGCCGCTTGTGTAGTTTGGCATTTAGTCTTCGTACAACTCACGTCACAGTTGACGAGGTACGTGACTTAGGTGTTATGTTGATGAGAGGTAGATCGATATTGGCCGCTTGTGTAGTTTGGCATTTAGTCTTCGTACAACTCACGTCACAGTTGACGAGGTACGTGACTTAGGTGTTATGTTGATGAGAGGTAGATCGATATTGGCCGCTTGTGTAGTTTGGCATTTAGTCTTCGTACAACTCACGTCACAGTTTGATGAGAGGTAGATCGATATTGGCCGCTTGTGTAGTTTGGCATTTAGTCTTCGTACAACTCACGTCACAGTTGACGAGGTACGTGACTTAGGTGTTATGTTGATGAGAGGTAGATCGATATTGGCCGCTTGTGTAGTTTGGCATTTAGTCTTCGTACAACTCACGTCACAGTTGACGAGGTACGTGACTTAGGTGTTATGTTGATGAGAGGTAGATCGATATTGGCCGCTTGTGTAGTTTGGCATTTAGTCTTCGTACAACTCACGTCAAAGAGTCAACATAATTATTTCTTTCCTTTAAACAATTTCCATTTCCGTGATTAAGGCCAAGTTGAAGTGAGCTAAGCCATGGCTACAACGTACCTGGCGAGTTACAATTTTCGAGGAACAGAAAGTTTAGTGAACAATCGCGCAGAAGAATGAATGGCTAAAGCAATAGCAGAAGGATGAGAAAAGGATGAAGAAGGAAGGGGGGGGGGGGGGGGGGTTATCTACAGCGCGTAAATATTTCGTAATGAACGCAGGGCGTTTTTTTTTTTTTTTACACAGGAATAAATAAGTTATCCTCGCGCCAGACGAAGGTAAGTCAAGACTTCCGCACTGCCGTTGGGAATATCCCCCCCCCCCCCCCCCCCGTCATATCATATCATATAAAATCATAGCAAACAGTTCCACTGGACACGGGCTGGAATAACGTCGTTCTTCAACACGACGTATCAATAAGCGCCCAGCTGGAAGCTCATTCATACAACATCCATCGCAGATGCAGTGACGCGAATGCTACAGACAATAACGGGTTTCAAACCCGCGCAGCGCTGTAAAACTACACAACTTCTACAGCATGCCAACCCTGACTTCCCCACCTTTCACAGACTAAAATAGACACACTTCCAACCTTCTTAAGCATTCATTTAAAAACACTAACGAAAATAGCACTTCTTATAAAATGTGATTTAAAGTAAATGTGCAAAACTTAAAGTTATTCGTGAAAATAGTTTACAGAACAAAGAGCAAATTACTCTCACAGCAAATAATCTATAAGGCACCGTTTTTTTTTCTCCAATTTATTTATTGGGCTGCTAATAAGAAGGTTTTGTCTGGACAGAAAATACGTTAGTAACCCTTTCACTAGCGGCATACACATGTCCCAGCCGAAGTTTAAAAATTCCTACAGGGACGGTTTTAGTGCGTATCAGTAATTTTGGGGTTACTCAGTATTCGTGGTGTGGCAGAACTGCTAAGGAAGCAATATGTCCGGTGTTATAGAACAGAGCGTGGTGTGACCCTTCAAGAACACAATATCATGGCTTCTAAGAAATAATAGCATTTTCATAATTATATTGCGGGAGAGTTGGACTGGCTCCTGAAGAAATTATCGAGCTTCTTATGAAGGATTCAGATGATGACGACATCTGAGCCAGTGACGAAAATGACCCAGATTACAGGAAGGAAGGTTCAGCTGATTCAAATAGTGAAGGAATTGAATCTTCTACTTCATCTTCTGAGAAATTAGAGAACGAACAAGCTTTGAAGAAACGGTTAGTTGGTTCACTAACAGCTAGCAACCTGCCCGCACACAAGTTAGTTGGTTCACTAACAGCTAGCAGCCTGCCCGCACACAAGTTAGTTGGTTCACTAACAGCTAGCAACCTGCCCGCACACAAGTTAGTTGGTTCACTAACAGCTAGCAGCCTGCCCGCACACAAGTTAGTTGGTTCACTAACAGCTAGCAACCTGCCCGCACACAAGTTAGTTGGTTCACTAACAGCTAGCAGCCTGCCTGCACACAAGTTGGTTGGTTCACTAACAGCTAGCAACCTGCCCGCACACAAGTTAGATGGTGTAGGTACATCTAAAATATTAGGTAAAAATAAAAAATAGTGAGTGTGTTATCAAGTAGCAAAAATAATGTTATATGGTCTAATGTGAAAGACGACTTTGAGCCAAGAAAGTCTATCCCACCTATGCGGGACTGTGCAATTTTAGAAAACATGAATTCTTCAGAATTGCATGTTTTTTTAAACTGTTCCCAAAAAGTTTGCTCATATTTATAGCTCAGTGCACAAATAAGAGGTTAGGGATTCTTGAATTGGCATCGAAAAAGAAAATTGCAAAGACATATGAGGGTGAAATAATGATGGCTTTAGGTTGTTCATTTGTCACGTCTTACAACAGACTTCCTCATGTTTCTCATTATTGGTCCTTAAATGTTTCACTGGGAAATGAGACAACCAAAAATGCAATGCCGAAAGATAGGAGCATATTGTTATCGAAGCTTATTTGCAATGAACCAGAAAGATAGGTGCATATTGTTCTCGAAGCTTATTTGCAATGAACCAGAAAACCCAGAGAGAGTAAGTAAATTGTACAATGTAGAAGAGTTAACTTCCTGTTTGACAACTACATTTCAGACATGTAGAACATATAGTGCTATACCAAGCATTGATGATTCCATGACCAAATTCAAGGGGCGATCAGTGCTAAAACAGTATATGCCGCTCAAGCCAGTAAAGGGAGACATTAAGTTATGACTAAGATGCGACTCTGTGACTGGTTACACTTATGATTTCAATGTTTACTGTCGTAAAGATACTGTTGGCACACTAGGAGAGAGGGCTATTGCTTAGTTGGCAGAAAATATTTCTAACCCAGATACAGTTATATGTTTTGACAGGTTTTTTACTTCAGTGCGTCTGATAGATACTTTGCCTAATGCAGCAGTTGGTACTGTAATAAATACAAGGAAAAATGTACCACAATTTGCAGAAAAACTTGAAAGAGGGGCTTCATCTGAATTACAAAATAAATCAGGTACTTTGGCATTCAAGTGGCACGACATTAAATAAGTATTAGTTCTTAGTAACTGTCACAGCAATATCAAAACAACTGTGAAACGAACTAAAAAAAAATGTAACCCGAATTGATGTTGAATGCCCCGATGCAGAAGCTTTATATAATTAATAAGTTTATAGGAGGGGTTTATATTGCTGATCAGATGGCAACACTATATGATCATGACAGAAAATCTGAAAAATTGTGGAAGGATGTCTTTTACAGGCTTCGAATGATTTCCGTTGTAAATGTGTAGATTGTTTTCAAGGCGGTCAGAGGAAACGATATTCCATTTCTACAGTTTCTTGTCGGTTTAGCTGAAGGCATGATTGCTTATGGGAAAGAAAGGGCCCAAACAAGACGTAAGAAATCTAGTGGACGTCGATCAAAAAGATTCAAAACTATGCTGAATGTAGGTGACCACCTTCCTGTGGAAGGAAAGACAAAGAGAATATGCTATCAATGTTCAAAGCAGAAGATTGAATACAAGGAGAATATGCTATCAATGTTCAAAGCAGAAGATTGAAACAAGAACGAAAATACTTTGCCAGATGTGTCAACTGCCTCTCTGCAAGCATTGTTTCACTTCATATCAAACCTAATCTAACAGCAGCACTCTAATATGTGATTCGCTATGAAGGATGGACTATTACTGTACAGGAATAAATATCAATAGAAATAGGTATCATATTACAGACATAATACTAAGAAAATAGTTTTGTTTATTCCATTACATAGTGGTAGGAGTACATTTTCACGGAAATGTCCAAATATTCCTATTTGCAAAATGTGCAGTAGTTGTGATTTTGATATACAATGTGTTTTTTATATTGTTACATTTAGCAATGTTATCAAGTATCAGGAGTGTTATTACAATGAGGAAACGAAAACTAAACAATGCTAGGATGTTACTGAAAATGTTTGTTTTATATTTGGTTCACTGAATGTCAAATGGACAATGTAAACATAGTATGTATAAGATAATTTTTTTTTGTATTGTGTACATCTTTCATGCTCTTATTATGTTTGGTTATGTCAAAATAAATACTGATTTGTCAAAATTGTTATATATACAGTTAGCAACATAATGGGACATATATATCCCATCGAAAGGTACTAATGGGACATATATATCCCATCGAAAGGTACTAATGGGACATATATCTCCCATCGAAAGGTACTAATAGGACATATATATCCCATCGAAAGGTACTAATGGGACATGCGTCACAGCCTTATTTTAAAAAAAAGACGGTTTTACCAAAAAATCTAATAATTTGAATAGATGCTTCTTAGAGACACCCTAATGTAGAATTGAATTAAATTTGTCTGTAGAATCGAAATATAAAAAGAGTATTGAAAGGGTTAAAATGTATCTGAGTTTCCCGGACCAGTAACAAGTTTCACTGACTTTTCCAAGTTTCTAGGTTTTCCATAGCTGTAGGTGTGTTTCCTGTGTATGTATCTACCAAGGAAAAGTGTTTCACATGACTGTGCGATGGCACGATCAAGACGGCTATTAGCAACATTTCGATCATTCAACACTGCTTAAAAAAAAGGTTTCAGTCAGCTGTATTTGAAGACATAGCCGAATAGATACAAAATGTTATAAGTCTAAAACAAGAAATCCCTACTAAATGCTTCTATGGTTCACTTCACGTGAGAGTTGTAGTCGTCAAAAACATGCTTCTGATGGTGACACACGTATATTGCAGTTGACCAGAGAATTCCAGTGCCTCTTCGTCTTGCTAAACATTACATATTACATGGCTTTTCTGAAGTTACACACATCGTATTAATATTATTTTATTTGTTATACAATATTTCAATGCACGTTTAAAAAAACTTTCATGGCCATGGTCTCGCTGCAAGTGGAGCGAAATATCGATCACATTACGCCTACTTTAAACATACAGACAATAAACATTGCATGAACCATTTAAAACCAGAAATTATTTTACTCAATTGTGAGTATTTCTGTAGTGTCCTGGCGCAGACTGCCCACTCGTTAGTCAGCTATAATACCACGCGATGATGTAAGACGGTAATTGTAAAGCCCCAAGACCGCACTGCAATGATAAAGACCGACTGATGCAGACTGAGTAGAACATTACAATCGTTACTGGCTCTGTGGCCTTACAACATTACGTAATGAACCGAGGTCGAGTTCCGATCATGGACCAGAGATGAGGTAGGCCGCTTATTCTCCTTCTGCTCATGAGCCCAACACTCGCCTACTCCGAGGTAACAACTGCCAAGTCACGCGGTCAAGAGTATTGAACGCGTGTGTTTATATCTTAACTTTCAAAAGAAAGACACTATTGTATTAATAAATTACTTTTGCCAGTTTGAATGGCAGAGGGATATCAAATAAGTAGTAAATGAATATACAGAGCACAGCGGCTTTCAAAACTGCTCTGCTACCTCGAACAGCAGCTTACAGTAACATTGCCAGGAAATAATGCGATGTTGACTCCTGTCAATGTATTCTGCATTTCAGCTTCTAATCATACGCGTAGGCCTATAGAAGTTGTAATAGCGTTTCTTTTTTTAATTCGCTACAAGATAATTTTTTTAACGTCAGTTCGGTCTTTCTGTTGACCGACTCTGGTGCGTGCACGCTAGTTGAAAGTTACTGACACTGAATTATTCCACTGTTACCAACCACAACCTAGGCTAACAGTGCACCCAATATTCCCACATCATGAAAAGGTAACTTCCTGAATAGTCGAGCGCTCTTGTTTAAAAGTAGAGTTTTCAAAATCTAATTGCCTTTCTTCATTGGATTCTGACATCAATAAATGTTTACACCATTACAGTGCAAATGCGTAAAAAATGCCACTTCATTTTAATATACAATGCGATTGACTTTCTCTCATTAAATAAGCCTGGCGTTAGAAGAAGAAATTGTTAACTTAAAATTAATCAACATTTGCATATAACTTATTTAAATTATAGATGTTAATGTAATATTTATATAACATGTTAGGGCTCACGCGAAGGGTAAAGACGAGGGTTATGCAATACAAACGAAATTCGAAAATCTTGTCATATTTGTCTTTATTATAGGTAGTCTTAAAAACGTTCATATCAAATATAAACTTGTACGAGGTTTACTTAACCAAGCACCACTCAGCTTTACACACTAGTGTTTGAATCTATGTAGGACCTTGGTGCCGGCAATATATGTACTCATGACATCACGTCAACACAATGTCGGCGGACTGCAGATCACTGCACTGCACTGCTTCGTTATCCGACAAGAAACAAATGAAGGCAAGACGCCAGTTGGCGAGTGGAACGCCGCAAACACAATCACACAAAATTCCGTGTAAAAGTGGCACAAAGACCTTGTGGAAAACATTTGGTAACTAAAATCGTGTGCCGTATGTTCGTACTGAGATAGAGCAACCAAATTTCCGCTAACACCACTTCAAAACAGGCTCACTTACACGCTTATAATATGAACGCCTGGGGGGATCTATGTTCGTACTGAGATAGAGCAGCCAAATTTCCGCTAACACCACTTCAAAACAGGCTCACTTACACGCTTATAATATGAACGCCTGGGGGGATCTATGTTCGTACTGAGATAGAGCAGCCAAATTTCCGCTAACACCACTTCAAAACAGGCTCACTTACACGCTTATAATATGAACGCCTGGGGGGATCTATGTTCGTACTGAGATAGAGCAGCCAAATTTCCGCTAACACCACTTCAAAACAGGCTCACTTACACGCTTATAATATGAACGCCTGGGGGGATCTATGTTCGTACTGAGATAGAGCAGCCAAATTTCCGCTAACACCACTTCAAAACAGGCTCACTTACACGCTTATAATATGAACGCCTGGGGGGATCTATGTTCGTACTGAGATAGAGCAGCCAAATTTCCGCTAACACCACTTCAAAACAGGCTCACTTACACGCTTATAATATGAACGCCTGGGGGGATCTATGTTCGTACTGAGATAGAGCAGCCAAATTTCCGCTAACACCACTTCAAAACAGGCTCACTTACACGCTTATAATATGAACGCCTGGGGGGATCTATGTTCGTACTGAGATAGAGCAGCCAAATTTCCGCTAACACCACTTCAAAACAGGCTCACTTACACGCTTATAATATGAACGCCTGGGGGGATCTATGTTCGTACTGAGATAGAGCAGCCAAATTTCCGCTAACACCACTTCAAAACAGGCTCACTTACACGCTTATAATATGAACGCCTGGGGGGATCTATGTTCGTACTGAGATAGAGCAGCCAAATTTCCGCTAACACCACTTCAAAACAGGCTCACTTACACGCTTATAATATGAACGCCTGGGGGGATCTATGTTCGTACTGAGATAGAGCAGCCAAATTTCCGCTAACACCACTTCAAAACAGGCTCACTTACACGCTTATAATATGAACGCCTGGGGGGATCTATGTTCGTACTGAGATAGAGCAGCCAAATTTCCGCTAACACCACTTCAAAACAGGCTCACTTACACGCTTATAATATGAACGCCTGGGGGGATCTATGTTCGTACTGAGATAGAGCAGCCAAATTTCCGCTAACACCACTTCAAAACAGGCTCACTTACACGCTTATAATATGAACGCCTGGGGGGATCTATGTTCGTACTGAGATAGAGCAGCCAAATTTCCGCTAACACCACTTCAAAACAGGCTCACTTACACGCTTATAATATGAACGCCTGGGGGGATCTATGTTCGTACTGAGATAGAGCAGCCAAATTTCCGCTAACACCACTTCAAAACAGGCTCACTTACACGCTTATAATATGAACGCCTGGGGGGATCTATGTTCGTACTGAGATAGAGCAGCCAAATTTCCGCTAACACCACTTCAAAACAGGCTCACTTACACGCTTATAATATGAACGCCTGGGGGGATCTATGTTCGTACTGAGATAGAGCAGCCAAATTTCCGCTAACACCACTTCAAAACAGGCTCACTTACACGCTTATAATATGAACGCCTGGGGGATCTATGTTCGTACTGAGATAGAGCAGCCAAATTTCCGCTAACACCACTTCAAAACAGGCTCACTTACACGCTTATAATATGAACGCCTGGGGGGATCTATGTTCGTACTGAGATAGAGCAGCCAAATTTCCGCTAACACCACTTCAAAACAGGCTCACTTACACGCTTATAATATGAACGCCTGGGGGGATCTATGTTCGTACTGAGATAGAGCAGCCAAATTTCCGCTAACACCACTTCAAAACAGGCTCACTTACACGCTTATAATATGAACGCCTGGGGGGATCTATGTTCGTACTGAGATAGAGCAGCCAAATTTCCGCTAACACCACTTCAAAACAGGCTCACTTACACGCTTATAATATGAACGCCTGGGGGGATCTATGTTCGTACTGAGATAGAGCAGCCAAATTTCCGCTAACACCACTTCAAAACAGGCTCACTTACACGCTTATAATATGAACGCCTGGGGGGATCTATGTTCGTACTGAGATAGAGCAGCCAAATTTCCGCTAACACCACTTCAAAACAGGCTCACTTACACGCTTATAATATGAACGCCTGGGGGGATCTATGTTCGTACTGAGATAGAGCAGCCAAATTTCCGCTAACACCACTTCAAAACAGGCTCACTTACACGCTTATAATATGAACGCCTGGGGGGATCTATGTTCGTACTGAGATAGAGCAGCCAAATTTCCGCTAACACCACTTCAAAACAGGCTCACTTACACGCTTATAATATGAACGCCTGGGGGGATCTATGTTCGTACTGAGATAGAGCAGCCAAATTTCCGCTAACACCACTTCAAAACAGGCTCACTTACACGCTTATAATATGAACGCCTGGGGGGATCTATGTTCGTACTGAGATAGAGCAGCCAAATTTCCGCTAACACCACTTCAAAACAGGCTCACTTACACGCTTATAATATGAACGCCTGGGGGGATCTATGTTCGTACTGAGATAGAGCAGCCAAATTTCCGCTAACACCACTTCAAAACAGGCTCACTTACACGCTTATAATATGAACGCCTGGGGGGATCTATGTTCGTACTGAGATAGAGCAGCCAAATTTCCGCTAACACCACTTCAAAACAGGCTCACTTACACGCTTATAATATGAACGCCTGGGGGGATCTATGTTCGTACTGAGATAGAGCAGCCAAATTTCCGCTAAACACCACTTCAAAACAGGCTCACTTACACGCTTATAATATGAACGCCTGGGGGGATCTATGTTCGTACTGAGATAGAGCAGCCAAATTTCCGCTAACACCACTTCAAAACAGGCTCACTTACACGCTTATAATATGAACGCCTGGGGGGATCTATGTTCGTACTGAGATAGAGCAGCCAAATTTCCGCTAACACCACTTCAAAACAGGCTCACTTACACGCTTATAATATGAACGCCTGGGGGGATCTATGTTCGTACTGAGATAGAGCAGCCAAATTTCCGCTAACACCACTTCAAAACAGGCTCACTTACACGCTTATAATATGAACGCCTGGGGGATCTATGTTCGTACTGAGATAGAGCAGCCAAATTTCCGCTAACACCACTTCAAAACAGGCTCACTTACACGCTTATAATATGAACGCCTGGGGGGATCTATGTTCGTACTGAGATAGAGCAGCCAAATTTCCGCTAACACCACTTCAAAACAGGCTCACTTACACGCTTATAATATGAACGCCTGGGGGGATCTATGTTCGTACTGAGATAGAGCAGCCAAATTTCCGCTAACACCACTTCAAAACAGGCTCACTTACACGCTTATAATATGAACGCCTGGGGGGATCTATGTTCGTACTGAGATAGAGCAGCCAAATTTCCGCTAACACCACTTCAAAACAGGCTCACTTACACGCTTATAATATGAACGCCTGGGGGGATCTATGTTCGTACTGAGATAGAGCAGCCAAATTTCCGCTAACACCACTTCAAAACAGGCTCACTTACACGCTTATAATATGAACGCCTGGGGGGATCTCAGTTCGTAAGGTGTGGAAGTGTTAATGAAAATAAAACAACTAAATTTGATTTCTAATTTATTCACACAGATATTATTTTTTAAACAGTAAATTATCTATGTCCAATATTACTCTCTTTATTACTCAGCGAGGGCAGTATTTAATGTCTACTTTAAATCTAGTTAACGTCCTTATTATTGTCTTTATTCGGTTATAGTAATTTAACTCATACTCATCATTCACACCATTTCAGTTCGTCTGTTGCAATCATTTGTAATGGCTTACGCTCATGCACTCAGTCCTATAGTCCAGCCTGCCAACCGCGCCCTTCAATGCTTGACACAGATTTCCCTCCCGCTGGTCACTTCTTTCACACTCGCCCCGTTTCTCATCTTGCTCGATATTCCAGCAACTCATTCTCTCGTCAACTCCCGGCTCGAGGAGCTGTAACACTTTTAAAATAGTAGCCCTGACCATCTGGAAGGTTGAAGGCACAACGAGTCATGCTGAGAGAATTTAGATCGTTAATTCAGAGCATTCTTAAGATACGAACAGAAATCCTAATCACCGAAGGTCAAAAGCGACGAGCTGCCAAAGAGTTATCGCTGCAGAATGCATCCACAACTCAAACTGGTAGGATTGATCGCTTCTCATTCAAAACTTTCCTTTGATTTTCCACCCCGCTATCATACACTCCTCTGTCCTTCTCTTCCACCCACTATCATACATTTCTCTGTCCATATTTTCCTTCCCGCTATCATATACTCATCAGTCCTGCTCTGACTGCTATCATACACTCCTCTGTCTTTCTGTTCCGCTCGCTATCATAAAATCCTCTGTGTATCTGTTCCGCCCACTACCATACACTCCTCTGTCCATTTGTTCCACCCCGCTTCCATACAATCCTCTGTCCTTATGTTCCGCCTGCTATCATACGCCCCTCTGGTCTGTTCCGTCCACTATCATACACTCCTCTGTCCTGTTCCGGCTGCAAATATACACTCCTCTGTCATACTGTTTGCCTGCTATCATACACACATCAGTCCTGTTCCGCACACTATTATTTACTCCTCTGTCCTCCTGTTCTGCCTGCTGTAATACACTCCTCTGTCATGTCCCACACAACTATCGTACACTCCTCTGTCCTTCTGTTCCACCCCGCTATCACACACACTTCTGTCCTGTTATCCACCCGCTCATGTGGGGCGGGCCAAAGTCAGTGCCGACCAGCGACAAGCTGCATTATTCTGACAGTAACTTGTATAACAGGTAAACCCGTACATTAAAGATGTTCAGGCAAAGCAGAGTAAGAAAATATTTTCTTCTCGCACATCGACACACGGCCAATAATGAGAAGCTTCACGCACACAATAAACAAATATACCCTGAACATTTTTTATACCCCCCTGCTAATCTGGTGTCTCTAGCCATAGGCAATAACACGTTTCTCTGCATCGCCTGCCCCCCCCCCCCAAATTGGGCGAACGTCAATGTAAGAGAGAGAGAATGGTTACCCGAGTAGTGCACAGATACTTACGGGCTAAATGTGAGTAAATAATGAATGTGAATTAAATTACTGTAACCAGAATACAGACTACGATAAGAACTTATAATCCAGAGAGAATTTTAATATTGCATTCATTCACTGAGAATAACAAGAACTAAACGTGGTTGACAACTGAAAGCATTTAAGCACACAACATGATCGTGTGCACAAAAACTGACCACCATGTTTTCGAACCTACTGATTCACAACTGCGTATAACCGGTGATGCACAGAGTTCCTGGCGTAGCACAGAGGAAATAGTTGTAATCCATTTCTTGTACGTACGCATGGAGGAACAGCCAATCATAGCAGAGTATAAAATTTTCAACAGAGTTGTTTATTTAAACTGGAAGCCAGTCAGCCGCAGAAAAAAAGAGCAGTTTATTTAGAGAAGAAATAGGCTCTTACATAACAGTTTACTAAAATAATTTCTTTTTAATTATTCATAGATTTACGATCGCAAAAAGAAAACTTTAAGGAAAACAAAAAATACTACACATATATTAAATCGCTATAAAATACTAAATATATATTAAAACGCTATAAAATACTAAATATATATTAAATCGCTATAAAATACTAAATATATATTAAATCGCTATAAAATTGTAACACAATATCACAATCTGTTAAGAAAATCCAATTCTAACAACACTGTCAAATGACGTCAAACCCGTTTCAAAATCTGATGGACTAGAAATACATAAGTATTCAACATTGGATCATATAGGCACAAGAATCCTGGTCGCGAGAGTATTCTACTGGCAAGTAGAACCATGCTGTGTATGTAATTGTGAAGGCAATCTTAACAGTAGAGGTGCGTGACGCCCTCTGCACTTACAACATGCAACACAGTTTCAGGTATGCAGCCTCGTACATAAAGTCGGCAGCTGTTCGTGGTGACATGAGAACTAAGAAAGCACTACATATTATATACTTGTATGCACGTTGTTGTGTATTCCCTAACCATGTGTGCAACTGACATTATCATGGGCCTCGACACTTCATTCTTGCGTCGCTCAAGGGCAACTAACATTGTTAAAAAAGGAAATGTTTTACAACTGCCACATTCTTACACTTGTACGCATTTAAAAAAATGTAAAATAAAATATTTGAGTGTTTATAGAAATGTACGTAACACTAGTAATGTAACGTCAAGACCTCGTGGCTGTACTGGGCGCACAGCGCGACACTCACGTGTGCTTTACCCGAGGGATGACTTCAAAAAATGTACGTATCACTAGTAATGTAACGTCAAGACCTGGTGGCTGTACTGGGCGCACAGCGCGACACTCAAGTGTGCTTTACCCGGGGGATAACCTCAAAATATGTACGTAACACTAGTAGTGTAACGTCAAGACATGGTGGCTGTACTGGGTGCACAGCGCGACACTCACGTGTGCTTTACCCGAGGGATGACTTCAAAATATGTACGTAACACTAGTAGTGTAACGTCAAGACCTGGTGGCTGTACTGGGTGCACAGCGCGACACTCACGTGTGCTTTACCCGAGGGATGACTTCAAAATATGTACGTAACACTAGTAGTGTAACGTCAAGACATGGTGGCTGTACTGGGTGCACAGCGCGACACTCAAGTGTGCTTTACCCGGGGGATGACTTCAAAATATGTACGTAACACTAGTAATGTAACGTCAAGACCTGGTGGCTGTACTGGGCGCACAGCGCGACACTCAAGTATGCTTTACCCGGGGGGATGACTTCAAAATATGTACGTAACACTAGTAGTGTAACGTCAAGACCTGGTGGCTGTACTGGGTGCACAGCGCGACACTCACGTGTGCTTTACCCGAGGGATGACTTCAAAATATGTACGTAACACTAGTAATGTAACGTCAAGACCTGGTGGCTGTACTGGGCGCACAGCGCGACACTCAAGTGTGCTTTACCCGGGGGATGACTTCAAAATATGTACGTAACACTAGTAGTGTAACGTCAAGACCTGGTGGCTGTACTGGGCGCACAGCGCGACACTCAAGTGTGCTTTACCCGGGGGATGACTTCAAAATATGTACGTAACACTAGTATGTAACGTCAAGACCTGGTGGCTGTACTGGGCGCACAGCGCGACACTCAAGTGTGCTTTACCCGGGGATGACTTCAAAATATGTACGTAACACTAGTAATGTAACGTCAAGACCTGGTGGCTGTACTGGGCGCACAGCGCGACCACTCACGTGTGCTTTACCCGGGGGATGACTTCAAAATATGTACGTAACACTAGTAATGTAACGTCAAGACCTGGTGGCTGTACTGGGCGCACAGCGCGACACTCACGTGTGCTTTACCCGGGGATGACTTCAAAAAATGTACGTAACACTAGTAATGTAACGTCAAGACCTGGTGGCTGTACTGGGCGCACAGCGCGACACTCAAGTGTGCTTTACCCGGGGGATGACTTCAAAATATGTACGTAACACTAGTAGTGTAACGTCAAGACCTGGTGGCTGTACTGGGTGCACAGCGCGACACTCACGTGTGCTTTACCGAGGGATGACTTCAAAATATGTACGTAACACTAGTAGTGTAACGTCAAGACCTGGTGGCTGTACTGGGTGCACAGCGCGACACTCACGATGTGCTTTACCCGAGGGATGACTTCAAAATATGTACGTAACACTAGTAATGTAACGTCAAGACCTGGTGGCTGTACTGGGCGCACAGCGCGACACTCAAGTGTGCTTTACCCGGGGGATGACTTCAAAATATGTACGTAACACTAGTAATGTAACGTCAAGACCTGGTGGCTGTACTGGGCGCACAGCGCGACACTCAAGTTGCTTTACCCGGGGGATGACTTCAAAATATGTACGTAACACTAGTAATGTAACGTCAAGACCTGGTGGCTGTACTGGGCGCACAGCGCGACACTCAAGTATGCTTTACCCGGGGATGACTTCAAAATATGTACGTAACACTAGTAATGTAACGTCAAGACCTGGTGGCTGTACTGGGCGCACAGCGCGACACTCACGTGTGCTTTACCCGGGGATGACTTCAAAATATGTACGTAACACTAGTAATGTAACGTCAAGACCTGGTGGCTGTACTGGGCGCACAGCGCGACACTCACGTGTGCTTTACCCGGGGGATGACTTCAAAATATGTACGTAACACTAGTAGTGTAACGTCAAGACCTGGTGGCTGTACTGGGCGCAAGCGCGACACTCAAGTGTGCTTTACCCGGGGGATGACTTCAAAATATGTACGTAACACTAGTAATGTAACGTCAAGACCTGGTGGCTGTACTGGGCGCACAGCGCGACACTCAAGTGTGCTTTACCCGGGGGATGACTTCAAAATATGTACGTAACACTAGTATGTAACGTCAAGACCTGGTGCTGTACTGGGCGCACAGCGCGACACTCACGTGTGCTTTACCCGGGGGATGACTTCAAAATATGTACGTAACACTAGTAGTGTAACGTCAAGACCTGGTGGCTGTACTGGGCGCACAGCGCGACACTCAAGTGTGCTTTACCCGAGGGATGACTTCAAAATATGTACGTAACACTAGTAATGTAAACGTCAAGACCTGGTGGCTGTACTGGGCGCACAGCGCGACACTCAAGTGTGCTTTACCCGAGGGATGACTTCAAAATATGTACGTAACACTAGTAATGTAACGTCAAGACCTGGTGGCTGTACTGGGCGCACAGCGCGACACTCAAGTGTGCTTTACCCGGGGATGACTTCAAAATATGTACGTAACACTAGTAATGTAACGTCAAGACCTGGTGGCTGTACTGGGCGCACAGCGCGACACTCACTGTGCTTTACCCGGGGGATGACTTCAAAATATGTACGTAACACTAGTAATGTAACGTCAAGACCTGGTGGCTGTACTGGGCGCACAGCGCGACACTCAAGTGTGCTTTACCCGGGGGATGACTTCAAAATATGTACGTAACACTAGTATGTAACGTCAAGACCTGGTGGCTGTACGGGGCGCACAGCGCGACACTCAAGTGTGCTTTACCCGGGGATGACTTCAAAATATGTACGTAACACTAGTAGTGTAACGTCAAGACCTGGTGGCTGTACTGGGCGCACGCGCGACACTCAAGTGTGCTTTACCCGGGGATGACTTCAAAATATGTACGTAACACTAGTATGTAACGTCAAGACCTGGTGGCTGTACTGGGCGCACAGCGCGACACTCACGTGTGCTTTACCCGGGGATGACTTCAAAATATGTACGTAACACTAGTAATGTAACGTCAAGACCTGGTGGCTGTACTGGGCGCAAGCGCGACACTCACAAGTGTGCTTTACCCGGGGGATGACTTCAAAATATGTACGTAACACTAGTAATGTAACGTCAAGACCTGGTGGCTGTACTGGGCGCACAGCGCGACACTCACGTGTGCTTTACCCGGGGATGACTTCAAAATATGTACGTAACACTAGTAATGTAACGTCAAGACCTGGTGGCTGTACTGGGCGCACAGCGCGACACTCAAGTGTGCTTTACCCGGGGGATGACTTCAAAATATGTACGTAACACTAGTATGTAACGTCAAGACTGGTGGCTTACTGGGCGCAAGCGCGCACTCAAGTGTGCTTTACCGGGGGATGACTTCAAAATATGTACGTAACACTAGTAGTGTAACGTCAAGACCTGGTGGCTGTACTGGGCGCACAGCGCGACACTCACGTGTGCTTTACCCGGGATGACTTCAAATATGTACGTAACACTAGTAGTGTAACGTCAAGACTGGTGGCTGTACTGGGCGCACAGCGCGACACTCAAGTGTGCTTTACCGGGGATGACTTCAAAATATGTACGTAACACTAGTAGTGTAACGTCAAGACCTGGTGGCTGTACTGGGCGCACGGCGACACTCACGTGTGCTTTACCGGGGATGACTTCAAATATGTACGTAACACTAGTAATGTAACGTCAAGACCTGTTTCTGTACTGGGCGCACAGCGCGACACTCAAGTTGCTTTACCCGGGGATGACTCAAAATATGTACGTAACACTAGTAATGTAACGTCAAGACCTGTGGCTGTACTGGGCGCACAGCGCGACACTCAAGTGTGCTTTACCGAGGGATGACTTCAAAAATGTACGTAACACTAGTAATGTAACGTCAAGACCTGGTGGCTGTACTGGGCGCACAGCGCGACACTAAGTGTGCTTTACCCGGGGGAGACTTCAAAATATGTACGTAACACTAGTATGTAAACGTCAAGACCTGGTGGCTGTACTGGGCGCACAGCGCGACACTCAAGTATGCTTTACCCGGGGGATGACTTCAAATATGTACGTAACACTAGTAATGTAACGTCAAGACCTGGTGGCTGTACTGGGCGCACAGCGCGACACTCAAGTTGCTTTACCCGGGATGACTCAAAATATGTACGTAACACTAGTAATGTAACGTCAAGACCTGGTTCTGTCTGGGCGCACAGCGCGACACTCAAGTGTGCTTTACCCGGGGATGACTTCAAAATATGACGTAACACTAGTAATGTAACGTCAAGACCTGGTGCTGTACTGGGCGCACAGCGCGACACTCAAGTGTGCTTTACCCGGGGATGACTTCAAAATATGTACGTAACACTAGTAATGTAACGTCAAGACTGGTGGCTGTACTGGGCGCACAGCGCGACACTCACGTGTGCTTTACCCGGGGATGACTTCAAAATATGTACGTAACACTAGTAATGTAACGTCAAGACCTGGTGGCTGTATGGGCGCACAGCGCGACACTCACTGTGCTTTACCCGGGGATGACTTCAAAATATGTACGTAACACTAGTAGTGTAACGTCAAGACCTGGTGGCTGTACTGGGCGCACAGCGCGACACTCACATGTGCTTTACCCGGGGGATGACTTCAAAATATGTACGTAACACTAGTAATGTAACGTCAAGACCTGTGGCTGTACTGGGCGCACAGCGCGACACTCAAGTGTGCTTTACCCGGGGATGACTTCAAAATATGTACGTAACACTAGTAATGTAACTCAAGACCTGGTGGCTGTTCTGGGCGCACAGCGACACTCACATGTGCTTTACCCGGGGATGACTTCAAAATATGTACGTAACACTAGTAATGTAACGTCAAGACCTGGTGGCTGTACTGGGCGCACAGCGCGACACTCAAGTGTGCTTTACCCGAGGGATGACTTCAAAATATGTACGTAACACTAGTAATGTAACGTCAAGACCTCGTGGCTGTACTGGGCGCACAGCGCGACACTCAAGTTGCTTTACCCGAGGATGACTTCAAAATATGTTCGTAACACTAGTATGTAACGTCAAGACCTGGTGGCTGTACTGGGCGCACAGCGCGACACTCAGTGTGCTTTACCCGGGGATGACTTCAAAATATGTACGTAACACTAGTAGTGTAACGTCAAGACCTGGTGGCTTACTGGGCGACAGCGCGACACTCAAGTTGCTTTACCCGGGGATGACTTCAAAATATGTACGTAACACTAGTAATGTAACGTCAAGACCTGGTGGCTGTACTGGGCGCACAGCGCGACACTCAAGTGCTTTACCCGGGATGACTCAAAATATGTACGTAACACTAGTAATGTAACGTCAAGACCTGTGGCTGTACTGGCGCACAGCGCGACACTCAGTTGCTTTACCCGGGATGACTTCAAAATATGTACGTAACACTAGTATGTAACGTCAAGACTGGTGGCTGTACTGGGCGCACAGCGCGACACTCAAGTATGCTTTACCCGAGGATGACTTCAAATATGTACGTAACACTAGTAATGTAACGTCAAGACCTGTGGCTGTACTGGGCGCACAGCGCGACACTCAAGTGTGCTTTACCCGGGGGATGACTTCAAAATATGTACGTAACACTAGTAATGTAACGTCAAGACCTGGTGCTGTACTGGGCGCACAGCGCGACACTCAGTGTGCTTTACCCGGGGATGACTTCAAAATATGTACGTAACACTAGTATGTAACGTCAAGACCTGTGGCTGTACTGGGCGCAAGCGCGACACTCAAGTGTGCTTTACCCGGGGATGACTTAAAAATGTACGTAACACTAGTAATGTAACGTCAAGACCTGGTGGCTGTACTGGCGCACAGCGCGACACTCAAGTGTGCTTTACCCGGGGATGACTTCAAAATATGTACGTAACACTAGTATGTAACGTCAAGACCTGGGCTATACTGGGCGCAAGCGCGACACTCACGTGTGCTTTACCCGGGGATGACTTCAAAATATGACGTAACACTAGTATGTAACCGACGGTCTTGCCACAGCGCGACACCATGTGCTTTACCCAGGATGACTTCAAATTGTACTAACACAAATGTAAGTCAGACCTGTGGCTGACTGCGCACAGCGCGACACTCAAGTATGCTTTACCCGGGATGACTTCAAAATATGTACGTAACACTAGTAATGTAACGTCAAGACCTGGTGGCTGTACTGGGCGCACAGCGCGACACTCAAGTATGCTTTACCCGGGGATGACTTCAAAATATGTACTAACACTAGTAATGTAACGTCAAGACCTGGTGGCTGTACTGGGCGCAAGCGCGACACTCACGTGTGCTTTACCCGGGGATGACTTCAAAATATGTACGTAACACTAGTAATGTAACGTCAAGACCTGGTGGCTGTACTGGCGCACAGCGCGACACTCACATGTGCTTTACCCGGGGATGACTTCAAAATATGTACGTAACACTAGTAATGTAACGTCAAGACCTGTGGCTGTACTGGGCGCACAGCGCGACACTCAAGTGTGCTTTACCCGGGGGAGACTTCAAATATGTACTAACACTAGTAGTGTAACGTCAAGACTTGGTGGCTGTACTGGGCGCACGGCACGACACTCAAGTGTGCTTTACCCGAGGGATGACTTCAAAATATGTACGTAACACTAGCAATGTAACGTCAAGACCTGTGGCTGTACTGGGCGCACAGCGCGACACTCACATGTGCTTTACCCGGGGGATGACTTCAAAATATGTACGTAACACTAGTAATGTAACGTCAAGACCTGGTGGCTGTACTGGGCGCAAAGCGCGACACTCACATGGCTTTACCCGGGGATGACTTCAAAATATGTACGTAACACTAGTAATGTAACGTCAAGACCTGGTGGCTGTACTGGGCGCACAGCGCGACACTCACGTGTGCTTTACCCGAGGGATGACTTCAAAATATGTACGTAACACTAGTATGTAACGTCAAGACCTGGTGGCTGTACTGGCGCACAGCGCGACACTCAAGTGTGCTTTACCCGGGGATGACTTCAAAATATGTACGTAACACTATATGTAACGTCAAGACCTGGTGGCTATACTGGGCGCAAGCGCGCACTCAAGTGTGCTTTACCCGGGGATGACTTCAAAATATGTACGTAACACTAGTAGTGTAACGTCAAGACCTGGTGCTGTACTGGGCGCACAGCGGCGACACTCACGTGTGCTTTACCCGGGGGATGACTTCAAAATATGTACGTAACACTAGTAATGTAACGTCAAGACCTGGTTTCTGTTCTGGGCGCACAGCGCGACACTCAAGTGTGCTTTACCCGGGGATGACTTCAAAATATGTACGTAACACTAGTAACGTAACGTCAAGACCTGGTGGCTGTACTGGGCGCATAGCGCGACACTCACGTGTGCTTTACCCGGGGGATGACTTCAAAATATGTACGTAACACTAGTAATGTAACGTCAAGACCTGGTGGCTGTACTGGGCGCACAGCGCGACACTCACGTGTGCTTTACCCGGGGGATGACTTCAAAATATGTACGTAACACTAGTAGTGTAACGTCAAGACCTGGGCTGTACTGGGCGCAAGCGCGACACTCAAGTGTGCTTTACCCGGGGGATGACCTCAAAATATGTATGTAACACTAGTAATGTAACGTCAAGACCTGGTGGCTGTACTGGGCGCACAGCGCGACACTCAAGTGTGCTTTACCCGGGGGATGACTTCAAAATATGTACGTAACACTAGTAGTGTAACGTCAAGACCTGGAGTCTATACTGGGCGCAAGCACGACACTCAAGTGTGCTTTACCCGGGGGATGACTTCAAAATATGTACGTAACACTAGTAGTGTAACGTCAAGACCTGGTGGCTGTACTGGGCCCACAGCGCGACACTCACGTGTGCTTTACCCGAGGGATGACTTCAAAATATGTAAGTAACACTAGTAGTGTAACGTCAAGACCTGGTGGCTGTACTGGGCGCACAGCGCGACACTCACGTGTGCTTCACCCGGGGGATGACTTCAAAATATGTACGTAACACTAGTAGTGTAACGTCAAGACCTGGTGGCTGTACTGGGCGCACAGCGCGACACTCAAGTGTGCTTTACCCGGGGGATGACCTCAAAATATGTACGTAACACTAGTAATGTAACGTCAAGACCTGGTGGCTGTACTGGGCGCACAGCGCAACACTCAAGTGTGCTTTACCCGGGGGATGACTTCAAAATATGTACGTAACACTAGTAATGTAACGTCAAGACCTGGTGGCTGTTCTGGGCGCACAGCGCGACACTCAAGTGTGCTTTACCCGGGGGATGACTTCAAAATATGTACGTAACACTAGTAATGTAACGTCAAGACCTGGTGGCTGTACTGGGCGCACAGCGCGACACTCAAGTGTGCTTTACCCGGGGGATGACTTCAAATATGTACGTAACACTAGTAGTGTAACGTCAAGACCTGGTGGCTGTACTGGGCGCACAGCGCGACACTCACGTGTGCTTTACCCGGGGATGACTTCAAAATATGTACGTAACACAAGTAATGTAACGTCAAAACCTGGTGGCTGTACTGGGCGCACAGCGCGACACTCACGTGTGGTTTACCCGGGGATGACTTCAAAATATGTACGTAAGACTAGTAATGTAACGTCAAGACCTGGTGGCTGTACTGGGCGCACAGCGCGACACTCAAGTGTGCTTTACCCGGGGGATGACTTCAAAATATGTACGTAACACTAGTAATGTAACGTTAAGACCTCGTGGCTGTACTGGGCGCACAGCGCGACACTCAAGTGTGCTTTACCCGGGGGATGACTTCAAAATATGTACGTAACACTAGTAGTGTAACGTCAAGACCTGGTGGCTGTACTGGGCGCACAGCGCGACACTCACGTGTGCTTTACCCGAGGGATGACTTCAAAATATGTACGTAACACTAGTAGTGTAACGTCAAGACCTGGTGGCTGTACTGGGCGCACAGCGCGACACTCACGTGTGCTTTACCCGGGGGATGACTTCAAAACATGTACGTAACACTAGTAGTGTAACGTCAAGACCTGGTGGCTGTACTGGGCGCAAGCGCGACACTCAAGTGTGCTTTACCCGGGGGATGACCTTAAAATATGTACGTAACACTAGTAATGTAACGTCAAGACCTGGTGGCTGTACTGGGCGTACAGCGCGACACTCAAGTGTGCTTTACCCGAGGGATGACTTCAAAATATGTACGTAACACTAGTAGTGTAACGTCAAGACCTGGTGGCTGTACTGGGCGCAAAGCGCGACACTCAAGTGTGCTTTACCCGGGGGATGACTTCAAAATATGTACGTAATACTAGTAGTGTAACGTCAAGACCTGGTGGCTGTACTGGGCGCACAGCGCGAAACTCACGTGTGCTTTACCCGGGGGATGACTTCAAAATATGTACGTAACACTAGTAATGTAACGTCAAGACCTGGTGGCTGTACTGGGCGCACAGCGCGACACTCACGTGTGCTTTACCCGGGGGATGACTTCAAAATATGTACGTAACACTAGTAATGTAACGTCAAGACCTGGTGTCTGTACTGGGCGCACAGCGCGACACTCACGTGTGCTTTACCCGGGGGATGACTTCAAAATATGTACGTAACACTAGTAGTGTAACGTCAAGACCTGGTGGCTGTACTGGGCGCAAGCGCGACACTCAAGTGTGCTTTACCCGGGGGATGACTTCAAAATATGTACGTAACACTAGTAATGTAACGTCAAGACCTGGTCGCTGTACTGGGCGCACAGCGCGACACTCAAGTGTGCTTTAGCCGGGGGATGACTTCAAAATATATACGTAACACTAGTAATGTAACGTCAAGACCTGGTGGCTGTTCTGGGCGCACAGCGCGACACTCACGTGTGCTTTACCCGGGGGATGACTTCAAAATATGTACGTAACACAAGTAATGTAACGTCAAAACCTGGTGGCTGTACTGGGCGCACAGCGCGACACTCACGTGTGGTTTACCCGGGGGATGACTTCAAAATATGTACGTAAGACTAGTAATGTAACGTCAAGACCTGGTGGCTGTACTGGGCGCACAGCGCGACACTCAAGTGTGCTTTACCCGGGGGATGACTTCAAAATATGTACGTAACACTAGTAATGTAACGTTAAGACCTCGTGGCTGTACTGGGCGCACAGCGCGACACTAAAGTATGCTTTACCCGAGGGATGACTTCAAAATATGTACGTAACACTAATAGTGTAACGTCAAGACCTGGTGGCTGTACTGGGCGCACGGCACGACACTCAAGTGTGATTTACCCGAGGGATGACTTCAAAATATGTACGTAACGCTAGTAGTGTAACGTCAAGACCTGGTGGCTGTACTGGGCGCACAGCGCGACACTCAAGTGTGCTTTACCCGAGGGATGACTTCAAAATATGTACGTAACACTAGTAATGTAACGTCAAGACCTGGTGGCAGTACTGGGCGCACAGCGCGAAATTCACGTGTGCTTTACCCGGGGGATGACTTCAAAATATGTACGTAACACTAGTAATGTAACGTCAAGACCTGGTGGCTGTACTGGGCGCACAGCGCGACACTCAAGTGTGCTTTACCCGGGGGATGACTTCAAAATATGTACGTAACACTAGTAGTGTAACGTCAAGACCTGGTGGCTGTACTGGGCGCACAGCGCGACACTCACGTGTGCTTTACCCGAGGGATGACTTCAAAATATGTACGTAACACTAGTAGTGTAACGTCAAGACCTGGTGGCTGTACTGGGCGCACAGCGCGACACTCACGTGTGCTTTACCCGGGGGATGACTTCAAAATATGTACGTAACACTAGTAGTGTAACGTCAAGACCTGGTGGCTGTACTGGGCGCACAGCGCGACACTCACTTGTGCTTTACCCGAGGGATGACTTCAAAATATGTACGTAACACTAGTAGTGTAACGTCAAGACCTGGTGGCTGTACTGGGTGCACAGCGCGACACTCACGTGTGCTTTACCCGAGGGATGACTTCAAAACATGTACGTAACACTAGTAGTGTAACGTCAAGACCTGGTGGCTGTACTGGGCGCAAGCGCGACACTCAAGTGTGCTTTACCCGGGGGATGACCTTAAAATATGTACTTAACACTAGTAATGTAACGTCAAGACCTGGTGGCTGTTCTGGGCGCACAGCGCGACACTCAAGTGTGCTTTACCCGAGGGATGACTTCAAAATATGTACGCAGGTAGAGAAAGGAGAGTAACAGGAAGTGGCGGCGGTTCTGGTATGTACATACATGTACAGATGTGTACAGGTAGTAGGTAGATACAGCAGGGTCGTTCAACCTGCAGCATTGAGATGACGTCATAGTTGACGGCGCGCAGTGATAACGCAGCTATGAGTCGCACATCGCTGGCGCCGTCTGCATTCGTTCGCAACATTGCCTGCACTACACTAGATACTTCTCTTTCTTATCACAACCACTTCTCTTCACCACTAACCACCTTATTCTTCGTTAAACTCGACTACTCATTTATATTTTATCTATATTGTTATGGTATTGCATTTATAATTTACAATAATAACTCTACAGAGAAAATAGGCGTGTTGGTAAGGCCTAAAATAAATAGCCGTTATGTAAAATAATATTAAAGTCAGAAGTAGAGGCGTATACATATCCTGGAAGTAGAACTGTAATATGTGAGCATTCTCTCTCACACCGAGGCCCTAGTCCATCCATACTGTGCCGGCGTACAGGCCACTACATAACGGCTCAGGACACGTAGTTACCTGTTTGTACCTCACATTACATATGCCAAGTCAACATCTGCGAACACTACATGCATATGTAAGTGTAAGAATATGTTAATTGGTAACATTAAATATTTCTTTTCTAATCATTTCACAGCCTTACTTGACGACCGCACGAATATACTGATGAAACCCATGGAAATGTTCTTATTGTACATATGGTGTAGGAATTCACAGAGTGAACACAAGTAGGTAGATGTTTAGCAGCAGTCGCTCAGATGACCTTGAACATAGCCTCTACAACTATCCAAATAGGACCAACTAAAGTGGGCAGTTAAAAAGGTTTGGTGTTCTTTGGCAGGAAACGTGATATTTTATTGTGAGATACTGTTATTTTTTTACTTATAATTCGCAGTATAATTATTTGCTGTAGTCAAGATGGCTTCATATAATTTCCTATCGCTATAGCGCTACTGTTTTTAAGAGTATTCTCTACGATATAATTATTTGTTCACAGTATTTATTTAGTTCTCGGTATTTCCATTTTTAATATTGTTCCCACACAAGGTTACCCGTACTGACTTTTTCAAATTCGCCATTCACTTGCGACAATCGGCACACGAGTGGAAAGACATGTGCGACTCGCCTGTGCCCCCCCCCCCCCCCATCATGCATTTCCACACACAATGTTTGCACAACGTGGCTTAAATAATATCTTCTCAAGCTTTATGAACCTACTACATCTCATCTCTACTCCCTTGACTAATTATTGACTAGTGGATGAAGGCAAGCAATAAGTAACAGTTTCTAGCGGGCTAATAATACTAGCAAGAGTGCGTAAGGAATACGATCCAGAACATACGCAAAGCGTATGGAGCAGTGCCGGAATGCAAGGGCGGGGGGAACAGGAGATCCGCGAGAAAACACGCCGGCCGACCTGCGGCATCGTCCAGCACGATCCCAACATGCAACAATCCGGGAGTAACCCCACCGTAATCGAGCCTGTTTCGTCTAGATGGGAGGCGAGTGTCTGACCACTAAACAACCGCGGCCCCTCGCCACACAATAAAAGATTACATGAAAATTGTTATTAAAAATACATTTTTAAATACTATCCACTATCCTCAATGTGCAAGTGATTAGGGCTATTATTAGAGCCCCAAGTATTTCGCGGATTGAGTTGGCAACAAGCTAGGCAGGACAGCTCTGTACTCTCCAGACATTATCGTTTGCTTGTTGGTAGCTGTGATCAAGTGAGGCCTCTGTACAGGGCTAAACACTCACTCACACTACTACTTCCTGTTTTTTACTGGTTCACATTTAAAAGGGGCATGTCTGAAGAAATGTCGTCCAATCACAATAGTAGGAAACAAGAACAAGTGCTTGGAGTCTACCTCGCGTCCGAATGAATTCACGAAATACTCGTGCCTCTACCTATTATACACCATTTAACATTTTCTCTGAACATATACAACTCATTAGTTGCAACTATACTCATAATACAGTATGATTTGAATTTATGATTCGGTTTTAAGATAGAAATCATCAAGAGACAGTGAGCAAAAAATAGACGTATATAGTGTAGAGATCTCGACAGGCGCAGTGCCACTTCACTCCCAAGCGAATGTCTCCTGTCTGCGTGGCTATTGGGTTAGAGAGAGTATCGCGTTAATATAGGAAACTGGTTGACACCGTTGTGTTTATTAATATTGATTGTATTTTCTAAAAGGTCTGAACTACAGGATACACATCCCGCTACATGTCCACACGGGACATGTGACCAGCCTCAGGATGTGAAAATCCCGTGCGATTCGGCACAGTTGGCGACTCTATTTTCAAACTACTTGATGGACTGTCATGAGTCATAGTACACCACGAAACAATAAACCATATCAGTGTTTGTCAGTACAAAAACATTGCCAGAGTCTGCTTTGTAAAATAAATGGTACAAGCTGGAGTATTGCCATAACCTATGAATATTTGAACACGACATGCTGGAGATATATATCTTCTCAAAAACTTCTAAACTCTTATATTTCATTCGTATCATGATGTTTGTACCGTTGCTCAAAACGCGTTGCACTGAGTACTCAAAGATTCCCATTCTCTAACGAAAAAAACTATTTGCGAGTCTGCATTCTACTATAGAGTAGCCAATGAGAGCCGGCTAACCTACTTGTCAGTTTGCAGCCCACCCAATGGCAGCATCAAGTGTGTCAGGATACTGAACGCCATTCTCATTGTGAATGTGATTTTTTTCCGTCACGTTTAAGCGAATAACTAACTGGTGTCATCAGTAGTTATGGTTTTTCTTGTTAAATTCATTCAGCTTAGTTGACTGTAAGGATGCCTTTGTGGTGAGTTTTCTTACGTAAAATGTAATATCGACACGTGTATGGCATTTTCGGCACCGTCATGTATTACGAAGCATCAGTGTGTATTTTCATTCCGCAGTTTATCAGTTCCGGGAAAACCGGTCAAATGTTGTATTAACTTAATGATTCTGCAAATTATTTCGCATCAGGAAGAGACAAAGATGTCCAAGGATTGCCACAGAATAATGTGTGTTGTTCAGGATTATCAAATAGGAATTACGAACCGAAGTTAAAGTGTTTTGTAAAAAATGTATTACGAAACATATATTAGAATGACTGAACTGTACGTGGCCTAGAAAACCACTATTTCAACACTTATGTAGTGTAAAAATAACACGTTTACTATATGGAAAATCCTACACGTGTTAGGTTAACTAGGCCAAAAAAAATTAGGGCCTACATACATACAGAATGTGTTTATTATTCGCATCGATATGAACAGCGTAATATTTGTTGCATTTTATTTTGGTGAGGTTAAAACTTTACTTGTTTACTAGAATGTTACTTCCGTACGAACAAATTTTTTCTACTAGTCCATTAAAACTATAAGTATGCAATTCATAATTACACCGTCTAATAATAAGTGCTACAAAACAATGCTGTCTCATGAAAGATGTTAAACTAAGGTCTCTCCCAACCCCATCCACCCGCAATAAAATAAAGAGCCCCCCAGCAGTATAACTTTAAAATAAAGTAAGCTGTAATGGTAACCTACATTGATAATAGCATTTGTTTACATGTTTACATGGTCGCCACGCTATATTTCTAAAACTGTCAACATTTAGTAAACTTATATAAAATGAGTATAGGCCATTCACGGTAAAGTGAGCACTTTTGAAAACCATTTCATTTGGAATAATAGTCAATAAATATATTTTATTTAGTTTTAGACGTTAACTTCAGAGAGCGGTGGAACATACACACTGTGTGTGTTACCTACATTGCAATATTTAATTAAAAATATGGTTGAAGGTTAAAATATGGCTAAACGGAAAAATTACCTAGGGCTTCAAAAGTGCTCACTTGAATGTGAACAGCCTATACCTATAGCCCTCTATACATACGTTTCAATACATTTGCAGTGTTTCGCGATGCCACAGATGTTTACAAAAATGCATCTTTCAAGCTGCTCAATATGTCAACACAAACTATTTTGTCATGTACAAAACTATCAAAAAGGCACTCGTTCATGGAATTAACTACAGTATATCAGTCGGAAACATTTAGTAGTGTGAAGTTGTCTTAAGCAAGTTGAAGTTCAAGAGGTGTTCTGTTTGTCATTGGATGGACCTATCCATGTATAATTTTATACAAAACATCCTTAAATTGTTTTATAAACCTTACTAGATCGTCTAATGATAAGTGGTTTTCTTTGTTGATAACCATTGCCACTTCACAAGAAAGAGCTAGGCAAACGCTACAACGTCACTATTGCCAGGTTTCCTCAGTACGAGTCGTGCTGGACGATGCCTCTGGTTGGCGGGTTTTCTCGGGGATTTCCCGTTTCTCCCAGCGCTGCCCCATCTCACATCAGCTGTCAAGACCTCGATGTTAAGATCCGTCCAAACATCTTCACTCACTCGCTATTGTCAACTTTATGGACTTCAGGTAGAGAGAGAGAGTGATTGTGATTTTAAAACGCAAGTGGAACGGATGCCCGAGGTACCAAAGTCTATTCCATAAATACGTCTTACAGAAAAGAAACGTTTTAAAATGCCCTAAACATGTGAATTATTTTTTGTTATCTTTCCGCACAAATAAACTATGTCTGGAATACACTTAGGGCCTTATTCATAGTTATTTTTAGTCCAGACTAAGGAAGATCATCCTCCAACCAAAATTTTTCGTATTTAGAGAGCATTTTTATTGCTAGTCCGACGATCATCTTGCTTTAGTACGTCCTAACTTTTTAGTCCGGACTGAGGGTAGGATTAACGAAGTATTTAAATCAAAAAGAAACACGGCGAGCATAAAATACGACAGTTTCGTTAGCATTATATGCCAGTGAAAGATAGAAAAAGTTCCGAAACATAAAAATTACGTTTAAGGCCGATTCTGTCAATCTATATGCAAAAATATGCCGGCCTAATGGATGGAATGTTCTGTGAATAATAACTCAAAGGAAATATGCCTAAGAAGCTTAATAATACATCAGTTTTTATCTACAGCAATGCCTTCCCATTTCTGTGTCAATCAAATGCCTTCTCTAAAAACAAATTCTTACGAAGACGTGATATTAAACTCAATGAGAATTTTAATACGTATCATATATGATACAGAGTCAGATATTACAATATGTGATAGAGAGTCATAAAACAAAATTAAAACGAATCAAGTGAAGTTAATGCAATGAAAAATTACGAAATTGCTATTCTCGCTTATCAAAATGCTGTGGACGAGTGTAGACAGAGATTGTAAATGAAACTATTTGAATAACGTGATTTGTTTACAGGAACAGGCGAAATATAACTCGGCAGACTATCGAGACGAGAGGATTACTTTGTCTCCCTCTCGGTCTCGCTCTAGTCCATCCTTAGTCCAGGCTAGCCTCAGATCAACTCCGAGGAATATCATCCTTGGACTATGAATAAGAACCAATATCTCTCCATGATGGAATTCCGAAAGACGTGTGATTGTCTTTATAAACGCAAGTGGAACCAAAATGACCGACGTATTAAGGTCTATTTCATAAATACGTCTTACAGAAAATAAAACGTTTTAAAATGCCCTAAACATGAGAATTAATATTTCTATTAATTTTCCGCACAAATAAACTGACGGACTCGGCCACGTGTCAATGCTGCTATCTCGTGGTGGTCAACATGAACTAGCACTACCCGTTACAAGTAGTACATTTATATACAAGTATTACTCGAAAATGTAGAAATATATACATTTCACTTATAGTAACAAAATTCGCTATAACAACAATACGTTCTGTAATAACGGAACAATTATAGTCGAACAAGAAGATCGTTGGTTTGAGAACACAGCTCTCTGCGTTGCCAAACGTAAATCTTTGCACAGAGATATCAATAAAGATAAGTAGGCTATGGCTTACGGAATGCCAAACAAAGCTGCCTACGAGTAACCATAGTTGTAAGCCTCTCTATGATAAAGACGATCGCGTTGAATATCTTCAAGCAAGCTCGAGTTAGAGAATAGGGCTTGTATTTGCAAACATACGTATTAGGTTTTACTTCCTTGATACATTTTATTAGAACTATTAAGGTGCACAGCTCATGATATAAATATTTAAGTAAATATATTTCGCAAAATGTAAATAAAGGTTCGATCTACCCAAAAAATCAAGGCACTTTCTACGCACAGAATGCCCGTGATATTTAATTTTTATTTAGGACAACAATTCAACATGGCTCATATGAGGTGCTTTTCAAAGTTCAATCTATGCATGTTTAAGGCGCCACTCCGTCTCGAATTATTCGTTTTTGTGTCAATTTAAGGTTCTGTTATCAAACATTTTTGACCACATTAAATCTTGATTTTTTTAATATTTTTAATCTATTATTACCTATAGTAGACGATTTCTCATTTAGTAATAGAGATCCCTTTTCTACTAGTACAAATTACATCAGTAACATTCTTACGCCTACATCTATAAAAAGTTTATGGGTAACTGTATGGTAGGTACTTATTTCTATAAATAAAATTCTTTATGGACTTAAAATTTTACATTGTTTATGTCACCTTCCCCATACAAAGCAAAAAATTTAAAAAATGTAATAATAGTGGGCCCTAAACAGGGCTATGTCCGCGAGTGTACTCTGATAAGCAGCTGACTTGAATATGTAGCCGCTAAACCTGCGGGAACGTATGTTGTTGATAGGCATCACTCCTCGGCTTAAACCTGCGGGAACGTATGTTGTTGATAGGCAACACTCCTCGGCTTAAACCTGCGGGAACGTATGTTGTTGATAGGCAACACTCCTCGGCTTAAGCCTGCGGGAACGTATGTTGTTGATAGGCAACACTCCTCGGCTTAAACCTGCGGGAACGTATGTTGTTGATAGGCAACACTCCTCGGCTTAAACCTGCGGGAACGTATGTTGTTGATAGGCAACACTCCTCGGCTTAAACCTGCGGGAACGTATGTTGTTGATAGGCATCACTCCTCGGCTTAAACCTGCGGGAACGTATGTTGTTGATAGGCAACACTCCTCGGCTTAAACCTGCGGGAACGTATGTTGTTGATAGGAAACACTCCTCGGCTTAAACCTGCGGGAACGTATGTTGTTGATAGGCAACACTCCTCGGCTTAAACCTGCGGGAACGTATGTTGTTGATAGGCAACACTCCTCGGCTTAAACCTGCGGGAACGTATGTTGTTGATAGGCAACACTCCTCGGCTTAAACCTGCGGGAACGTATGTTGTTGATAGGCAACACTCCTCGGCTTACACCTGCGGGAACGTATGTTGTTGATAGGCAACACTCCTCGGCTACGTCACTACTTCGCCAAGTATCCTCAAGTCCTAACTCGCTGATAACCAAACTTCTTTCTTTATACCATCTGCTATGAGCTGCTTCATTCTAATATTGAATATGCCGTTTCTACACACTAGTCGTTCCCAGTTATTTAGCATGCTCTTTTGCATTTGAAAATTTAGCCATACAAATTACTCCGAATTGCTATAGAACTAAATATATAAAAGTTTTCAATACTTTGTAGAAAATTAAAAATCACTGGGGTGGGTGATCCATGCTAGGTTTCCAGTAGTCGTTACACATGGAAGTTGAACTGCACTAGTGTACACAAACTTGTATAAGTAACACGGCGACAACTAGCTGCTGAGCGAGATTGAACCTTGTCGTCTTTCCCACAGGAGCACCGCACTCAGCTCGAGCGTAGCGCTCGAGTTAAAACTCGATCCTGACGGACACGTCGTGGCGACTTCGGAGTAGCAGCCAATGAAAAGTAAGGTCTGTGTGAGGTTAGTCCGACAAAACCACATCCCCGACAGAGGAAAGCCGCCAGCATGTGCCCTTGTAGTTAGAATTTTCCCTGCATGACTCGCCCTGAGAAGCACTTAGGTCTCATGACCTACCTATGATCTCTGATCCTCCCTCTAGCTTAACGTAGGTTTAAAAAAAATTAGTAGCTACACTCTAATTCAACTTGTCGTGTCAAGCTCGTCGCGGTGCGCAAAGAATGCTAGTTCTGCACAAAAAATATAGTGTATATTTTCCTATTATAGTAAATAATAAACTAACTGTTCGGGTTTGATTTAAATACTTTCTTTTACCGTATATCTTTTTTTTGTCTAGGCTCCTCAGAGCGGGCGAACTGCAGACCCGTGGAAGGCCTTCCTTTGTATTTCCAATATTTTTCATATGAATTAAAATATTGTCAAACGCAAAGAATCTTTCACCTTATCGTGAGTTTTATATCGTAAATACTGGAATGTAATGTGGATGACTTGCCGTTTTACGATTTCCCAAAAGCAGAGAACAAGTGCGGCCAGATATCGTAGTCGTGCTGTTGTAACAGTGTTGCCACTACCGTCACACAAATAATTTCCTGTGAACGCCAGGCAGTACTGACACCACAACACTCCTGCAGTAATAATGGCCAGTACGAGATTTTTCCCCTGGTACTTATGTAGGAATTTCGGAAAACAGATACTTACGTTGTGAACTGTCGTTTCGTAGAAGAGTTCGGTGGGGGTATTAAAGTACGGAGTAGATAATATGGATATTCTGTTTTTGGTTTTAGAACCACTTTACAGCAGTGCAAGTCCCTTCCTTTAAAATGACGTCATTGGTAGTGTTTAGTATGCTGTTATGAAACTTACAAAACCGTGGCGTGAGAAACTCCTACGAGACCGCTGACTATTTAGTTTACTCACACCCACCGTGTCTCAACTTAGAATACTCTTCCGAGAGAGCGCTCTTTCGTACAATCTGGCGAGAGAACTGCTTGGCGCTCTCGCTCTCTGGAACTGAGACAACCAGTCTTGTTTCTCTCCGACCCGACGTCGTCATGCAGACATGTGATGCCGAAAGGCAGGAAATCATATTAAAGCTAAAATCGTAATCATAGCTATTGTAAATAACAGTTGAAATAATTCACTTACACGTAAAATGCGACAAAGCTGCTATAACCTTGTTCAAACACGGAAATAATTTAAACAAATATAACGCGTGGTCAAAGAGTGCGAGAGAGCGTCAGCGAGTACACAACGCCGTGCTCTTCCCTACTCTCTCCGACGAACTAAGGCTACCAGAGAGCACTCTGTGTGACATCATCCGTGAGCGAGACAGAGAGCGCTCTCTGGGCCAATTGAGAAACTGCCTATCCACCACGTGACCATCTTTAACCTGTAAATATTTGGGGATTTAGGGTCCAGACTTACGGAGCTGGAGAGATATGAGAAAACCCCAAATACCTCCGCAAAAGCGTCTCATATTCTTTTCCGTTATATTTCACACGTTTTATCCTGGAAACTATTTGTACCAATTTAAACCAATAACGAAGAAGACAAAATTAACGATGAACTGTAAGCGCGATACTTCGGTACTCATTTTATTTGAAACTACGAAAATTATACTTGAAAGGTTTTGTAACAAAAATCATTAACTTCGGAAATTACTTTTAAATGGAGGTTTCCCTTAAGGAAGCTAGTAATAAAGCTATCTTATAATTTTCGGAGTAAATTACAATTTTTTTAGTTGTCTAAAAACAAAGAAGTGTGGAAGGGCCAGTAGCGTAGTTCCTAAACTGAACACTAGGAGCTCGGCTCGCCCCATTCCAAATAATCAATTCCATCCATCAAGGCTTCAATACTCATTTACCAAATCGCCGTCATATTAATTTGCTTTATGAGGCGGAAAAGAAAGCTGTGGAGATGTCTTCATATTATACAAATATGTATATATATTTTTATAAATTCGCGTAATTTTATGTGTACGAGTGTAAATATGTGTAGGCATAAATTCAATTCCAATGACGCATAAAAAATGTTTGAATGAAAACTTAACGAAAAGGATAATGTATACAGGCGTTTTTTCGTATTAATATTTATTCATTTATGATAATAGTCTCGTTAAAATGCCATGCCATATAGTGTTTGTGATGTAACGCTGAGTTGCTGAATACAACTCCGCACAACAAGATAGCAATACTGTCCACTAAGTTCTCATTAAACCATACTTAGAAATTGTTGGTTGGAACACGGCCTAAGTTTGGAATATTCGGCTACGTATTTTCGTCAATAACAATGTTTTGTAAAAAAAGTGTTGTTAAAACGAAATAACAAGCCAGTAAATACACTCTATTGTCGCAAATGAAAGTTTCTCGCATGGCAACAACGTGATCCAATACTTTTGAGTGACAATAAACCGTAACACAGCAATAAACCACGATGAACTCTTGTTAATAACACTATACTCGTGGAGGTCCTTATCACCATGTGTCGTCGTGGCTCGTACATGGTGTTTAACTTGTGTGTATAATACAATGTTACGTTGTTAAATGCTTGTGTCAATTGTGCCCAAGCTTATAAACTCTGAAAAAGAGTACAGCACTTCAAAAATAATTACTTTTTGTCAGTACTTTTCTATATACTTCGAAACGTGTTTACTTAACACATTTATAGAATTTGAATAAAGAGACTGTGTGGCAACAGTATTACAAGATACAGCAGATTGCTCAAAACAACTAAAAAGGGAAAAGTATTACTTTGTATCACTGAACTTTTCCGTGCTACGATCGTGAACTATGGTTTGTTTTAGAAAACGATGCGACAAACACCGATATTCTTTTCAAAATACGCAGGACAGACTGTGTTATATCTGTCCTGTCAAACCGAGTAATGAAATCGCGCTACAATTGCGCTGGCTGGTTATCAAAAACCCTTTAACAAATCGCTGCGTCTAACAGCGCGCACTACATAACACTATGTAAGAATTTACAACGAACATTCTACACATAAACACGATTAAAATAAATAGTATTTCGATAATGTTAATAAAGTGTAACTGTATACAATAAGTCACTCCACAACTATACTAGACACTATGTTATGCACGATAGGCAGAACAAAGAATTTGTTTTTTGTGTATTTAAGTTTGTATATTATCTGATGGCATTTAGTCACGGTCTAAGTCAAAACAAAGGCCTTAATTTTCGTAGTGAATTAGAACAGAAATAAGCTCGTTTGTTTTCCGCGCATGTTTGTGTTGTAATTAGCGCAACAATACTCACTATATTGTATCATAGACTGTGACTATCCCATAGCTGGTTGGTAGCGGTCGTAGAATAACTAGTGTTGTGTGAAGTAAACCAAGCAGAATATGAGGAGGCAGTGGGTGTGGTAGATCCACTCTGGCGGGGGGAGCGTATTACAAACTAGAGTAGAAGCACGGACTAGGCTCACCTCTAGCAGCCACTCTGCAACAACCCGCCTCATATCAGAAGTTACTTCAACTTGCACGCAGCCGAAGTAAGAAGGTGACGGACTATACCTCTCCTCACGGCTCAGCAAGTTCTGCAACACACGGTCGTCGCTGAGTAGCGCTGGGTCTGCATGAGCAATGCACTCACACTGACTCTCATAGCACAGCAGGTTCATATCGGCTATATCCGCACTGCACTGTCCCACACTGCACACTGACTACTAGCCTGCCTCCTCTGTGCAGCACCGCTCCCTCCCCTACCTCCCCTCCGCCGCGCAGCGCTGTTGCCAACTGTGCATGCGTGCCTTACCGCCCCTCGTCAGCTGGCGCTGTCCCCCCCCCCTCCTCCTCACTCCTTCTTTCATCTCTTCAGACCATTCACATTTTCTCAAACCCTGCTCAAGTTCTTCTTCCATCATATTCCTCCACGCTCGCTTTCATAACATTTGGCATGAGAACTATATTTCTCACTAGGAAATACCAACACGCCGATTTTCTCTCTGTTTTTATCATTAACCAAAACTTATAGATTAAATATAACTAACACTTCTATTCAAACAAATAATTTTATTTCAATTGAAGTATAAAATGCTTGCGATGCATATTTGAGACCCAACACAACACGTCCTACTTGAGGTTATTTTTCATACGTTTTATTCAAAAAGTGAGACCATATCGCATATAAGCTATAAACTCCTTTGTAGACAGTGACACAGAAGTTTCTCAAGGGTAGGCGGTGTTGTTACACTCATATAAGTAGCACTAAAGGCACTTTTTATTAGGACATAATACTTGGAAAGAAATTACTTTGCGATATAATAAAATGCATCCTAGTTTACAGCAATCGCATATTTTTATCGCAATCACAGGATTGTTAGTAATTTTAATATTAATTGTTGATAATCTTTGGGGTGGACTCGCATACCTCCTGGTTACATCCCTGATCAAGAAAAGGAGTATTTCAGCCGTTTTCAGCTTTTAGAAACACGCATGTCGATGTCATTAAACGGGAACTAATTTCCGGACGTGAAATGTTACTTGCAGTTGTTCGTATGTTTGATGACTACTATACTAGCCAATGTGTGAATCCGAAAAGTCTTTGAGGTTTGTCTTCTCTTGAAGTTATGTAATTACTTTACCGAAACTTGGTTAAATTTAAAAAATTCTAGGTTAACGCACAAGAGTAGGTCACTTAAAATACTTTCTTACATAGAATTTGTTTTCCTGCGGTGCTGAACAAACTACAGAAAGTTTTTGAAACTTGTAGTATTGTTCCAACTAAAGGGTTGTTTCCACATCTAGCAATGTCACTGGTGACAAAAATTAATTATTTTGAGCTGCAACAAAGCGTATTAATTTTGTAATATTGCTTAATAATTGTATCCCTGCAATTCTGTTATTGGCATTTTAAAATGAATAGTTTTTATGCACTTGTTACAGGCTAACGTGTGATTTGTCATACAAGTATTAAATATATTATTAAATATGCATGGCTCCTAGACACTAGATCTGGCATTGACTATGTTATATCGGATTGAACAAGAGGTAGTTTTACGAAGTTTTATTTAACACTTAAAAGGCAGAATTTCTGTGCGATTGAAAACGAAATCCGCATATATGTAGTTTCATTGTTTATTTAATAACTTGTCTGAACATCATAAGAACTTAAAACTACGCCGACAATAATGATCGTTAATAAAAGTAATAATACTTTAATAACAAGTGTAATGAACTCCATAGGCTGTGTTAACTGCTACATATGGAAGGATTTGATTGTAGACGAGACAATCGACTTGATTCTCGATTGGCTGATAGCCAGAGAGTAGTAAACTCTGTTCAGTGCAATAACACTGCCTATCAAGTGTGGTGTTATCGAATAGGTTGATGTCTCAAGTGGAGAGATAGCCACCGACAGAAATATAGTTTCTATAATGTTAGATATAACTGATTCAACCCTGTAATAGTTTCTCTTCAATGCCAGTCATTGTGAAGAGAGCGCAGGATGTAACAGGAAGGAAACTGACGTGTGTGGGAGCACTCGGATGAAACCCACCGTCAACTGCCGTTCCTTGCACTCGGATTGGTCCATCTTCTGTCGAAACATCTGTTTGTGTCTGATTTATTCGATTTATATAATTGTGTTAGGGTATACCACATTGTAATATAAAATCTTGTCACATTTATAACAAATCACATACCAACAATACTAGAAAGCAAGAGTCGTGAAATCTACTCAACTCATTAGTACAGCTTACACTTTATTAAATTAATTATATATTCAAACTTTAGCTACTCATTTCATAAGTAAGTGTGTAGCACATATTTGTTACATATTTGATCAGTAAGTGTGTAGCACATATTTGTACATATTTCATAAGTAAGTGTGTAGCACATATTTGTACATATTTGATCAGTAAGTGTGTAGCACATATTTGTACATATTTCATAAGTAAGTGTGTAGCACATATTTGTACATATTTGATCAGTAAGTGTGTAGCACATATTTGTACATATTTCATAAGTAAGTGTGTAGCACATATTTGTACATATTTGATCAGTAAGTGTGTAGCACATATTTGTACATATTTCATAAGTAAGTGTGTAGCACATATTTGTACATATTTGATCAGTAAGTGTGTAGCACATATTTGTACATATTTTAACATTGGTTGTTATATTCTTCATGCTGCTTTGTCTTAGATATGAGTTTTTGTATAATATCTGTAAACTTTGTGTTGGAACCTAACGTGTATATATGGTATGCCTATTGCACTTAAAATACTGTTTATATTTTTATTGGTACTCCTAATGACCGACAAATCCAAAACAGGTGCCTACAATATTTATAGATAAATAACAATTTACAGAATAAGTTGTGGTTTCACATTTTGTGTAGTCATCACATTTGCAGTCACTCACTGCGAGTATAGTTATTTCACTTACATTATTTCACTTACATTATTCCATTTTGGTGAGGTGAACTTTAATAAAGGTATTCCGTCATAATCAAATTTACGTAATGTAGCCAACAATGCCCTACTGTACCTGTACAGGCAAACTTTAATAATATATATTATTGCGTTTTATGGTTAAAAAACGAACACATATCCAATATTTACAGCTTATGTCCGTTCCCTACAAGTTGTTGGCTGAGTAACTGCCATGCCAGCAGAACTTTGTACAGTACTGATTCACTCACAGTTACAAGCTAGAAGTGATATATTCGCTTATATTCGCGACTGATCACCATCACATCTGTTGGTCTCTATACATTCACGGTTCAGATGTAAGTGTCGCCCGCAATCAAATGTTCTCTCCTACATATGTCCATCCTGTTCATTTGAGTAATTTACACTTTGGCTGTTGCTGAAATTTTTATGAATATTGGTGGCGAAGTATGTCGTCGCTCAACTCTTCCATACAACTCGGTTAAATAGAGGCGACGTAATCTCAAGTCGTTGTCAGTAGTATAGAGCGTCAGAGCAGTGTGTGTGTGCTGCAAGGCACTCGCGTCGAGTGTGCCGTGATAAGGACGACTTTCACACGTGTATCAGGTGCAGTGTCGTCACTATGACTTACGCGTGCAGTCCCCACCTAGCCACTGCCAGCACCTATCTCATCACAAAGATGGCCGGGTAAGCAGAACCAGTACAGCGGGTTGTTGACGTGGCGATATACTTGTCATTTCCATTTATGTCTCTCTCTAACACACCGCTACGATTTAATACTAACATTCACATCCCTTTATTACATACAGAACTACTTTACAGAATTCTTGGAACTAGAATGGACTGGTGCACTGCCGGACAATGAAAATGGCGCACCACGTAGAAACCATTCGACAACCACGAAACGACGTAAATCGGGATAGTATTCACGTGATGCCATGTACGAGTGTTTGTATTTGACCGCACAGACTGGAGCGGTCGTAGACACTAACAGAAGCCACATTAACACTAGAAACACTATAAGATACGAAACACGCGCACAGAGTGAAGAAAGAAAGACGTCGCATTACGCAATTAACAGACTTCGATAGAGAACTCACTCTGGCTATAAAGCGCAGGGTGGTCGTATTGTCGCCGTACCATGTGCATCACCAGGAACATGCTGTTGGGAGCAGTGGAGACACCCATGAACCTACGCCTTGCACAGGACAATATCCTTGCTATTCTTGTGTAATTGTCGTGCAGCTTCGTTGTTGTGATCATGAGTACTAACTCAACTGTATGGACCGCGTCCCGCCCAGCCCATTACTAGAGAGGTGACGCGCTACGATGTCTGACGCGGACAGTAATACACAGCACTAAGGCTCCGCAATACAACTACAATCAGTATACTATACTGACTCGAGAATTACGATTGTCAAGTCCATATAATCTAATGGAAAATCTGTTCCTGAAGTAGCTCAAGTTATATTTATTGACGGTGATAAATAGCGACGTAACTTGATTGTTTAGCTCTAGGATGGCTTTGATTGCACAATATCTACTGTAGCGCTCCCTACGGCTACAATAAGCCTGCGAGACGTGAGTATCCGAGTTCGTGAGGGATGTTGGTCTTTACAAAACAACTACTTTTGATATTAATATATTCACACCGCTCTTACTTCACATTTGTTATTTATCAGAGACTGTAATACCTTATTTTTATCTCCACTCTAATTAAAATACTTCTCAAAGTCTCTGTTTGTCACAGTAAATTAACTCACACTTATCATTAACACATGTTCCGACTTTCTGTTGCCATCATCGGAAACGTCTTACACTCGCTCATTCAGTCCAATATCCAGCCTGACAGTCGTACCCTTCACTGCGCCGATTCTCGCAGTCGCAGACTTTCCTCCTGCTGTTCACTTCCGCCTTCACAATCTCTTCTGGCTCGTCATCTATCACTAAAGGCTCCCGACTCTCATTGACTGTCAGCTCGGACACATGTTTAGTATAAGCAGCCAAGATCTGTAGCATTGCCCTAGCACACCATGAGTCGCAATCAGTAAGGCTACGACAATGAACACGGCAATTATTAGGATAAATGCACAAATTCAATGTATGAAGGCGAGGATCGTGCGATCTGCAAATGGCACCATGCGGAACTGGTCTTTGTAAATGCCGCCTGCGTATCATAAGTAGTAGGGACGTGCCGGTTTCAACCCACCTGGGATTGATTGGGATTAATTGATGGATTATCAATTTGATTGAAAGGGTTAATCCTTGATCCGATATTAAGCTGATCAAAAATTTAAAGGGTTGAGTTTAATTGAAAGGGTTGAAAGGATTAAAAGGGTAAGTTTTTAATCGGATCCATTTTGTTTTTCTTTCTTTCTTTTTAGGCGGGGGAGGGGGTAACAGGAGCTCTGTACTATGTTAACTGTGTGGTGTCCTAAAGGCGACTGACCAGAGTGGTAAGTTGCAATGTTATATATATAGTTGAGTGCAAGAGTGTGCTATGGATAATTTTTTTCTAATTTTGAGGTGTTCGTAGGGATTTTGGTTGTAGATAATCGATTTTTAAGAATATATTTAACACACAAGAGAAATTCAGAGTGTTTAAATGATTTCTAAGAGTAACCTAACTGTAAATTTTCAGTTTTTTGGTGGATATTGCTCATAGACAGTAGATAGGCGACTTTGAAAGATGCGATTGATGTGTTAAAAGATCTCTTTTTGGAATGCAAATAACCGTTAGAGAATTTCGGAGTGTTCTACATATGGATAAATTACATGCATATAATCGGAAATTTCAAACGACTATATGAATAATAAGTGGCATTATCTGAGTCTTAAATATAATGTGAGTCTAGAGCTTAGGAACATAATTTACATGAGAGACAAGTATAACGAACAACTATGTTTTATTGTCTTTAAACATAATCTACACATAAAAATAAATTACGTGATTGCCCTAAATGAATTAATTAATGAAGCAAAAATGCCCCTACAAATTAAATGAACACAATAACAAGATATATAACACAATTTGTCGCATCTCGCACATACCTTACATGTCTGTCTGTGAAACTGCCAAGGTGGAACATAATTAACATGTTAAAAGAAATTAATTGATTAACATGGGTAATAAAATCGCAACTCTTGTAAAACATGTCTGTCTGGCTTGGAGAATGGTGAAGCACTGACTTGGGTATATCACTTACATCGACTTATAACCTACGATTGATTAATGAAAATATAAAAAACGAATGTTTCCAAATAAATTAAATGCTTGATGTACACAAGTACATGAAAATGACTTAACATGTAATGAAATCGCACAAGGAGCTCTCCCAAGACATGTCTGTCCAGGTATGAGGGCAGTAAAGGAATGGCGTCAGTGTAAAATGTGCACTGGCTTATAAGCAGTTATATACGTGGAGCTTGCAGGTGAGTTTAAATTACTGCAAAAACTCTGAATGTGCATCCTGATTTATATCTAGAAAAAAATGTATCCCTAACAAGCACTGTGTTCAATTTAGACAGCGGCACACACAGGCAACATTTCATAATACGGAACGATTTAGCGATTCAAGTTAACACAGACAAATAAAGATTTCCAAACTCACATTTGAATTGTACAGATTAAATTTTAAGAAGACACCATAGTGTAATAGAAATACACGTACAGTACTTAATGCCTCTCACACATACCATGAGTATTTTTAAAACACTTATGTTTGATGTGGAGTCCAGTATAGCAATTACATCATCTTATAAGCTGAGTGTGTGTGGAGCCTAATTATATATGTGTAGCAAGGCCGGCATCTTGAAGGCAAATGAGTTGAAATTTATGAGAAAACCTCTGCATTCTTCCTACAACAGACAATGAAATGAAAATTTTTTAACTAAAGAGTCACTATTTTCTGAATAATTCACTTTTAACAGAAATTACTTCCATCGTAGTACAGGGATACTCGGATGATGTGAAGAAGTACTTAACCCTGTACAGCGTAAATGTGCAACACTTTGTAGGGACTTACTAACAATTTACATTAAATCTGTGAAAATCACGTCACTTGGTAATGAAAATCGCGAGTTATTAAAGCCAATGGTAATTTCATCTATCGAACACAGAAATAAATTACTTATCACAAACACAGTATATCGATTCGAAAAGAAAAAAAATAGTTAACACAGGAAAATTTTATTTTCCAGATAAATTACTTTTATATTAAATTGCGGCTATCACTAGAGATGGTCCATATCTGTGGTAACCCACGAGGGTGGCCTTGTCGGCTGCCAAGTGTCTAGACGTGCGGTGTTTGTGAAGGACCTGATGACTAACATGCCTGTCTCCCACAAATGCTGATGAACGACTGAAGATGGACCAGAGTGGGATAGCTGAGGTCACTTCTTTCCAAAACTCCCAGCATCTCATTTCCTCTCCTGTCCAGACCACGTCTGTGGGACCCTGAGGCCAAGAAACCAGCTTGTATCCCCTTACCCCTCCCCGCCACTCGTCACTGCATGCTGCCCTGAGCTGGCCACGATCATCAAATGTTTTCTTTAATTTCTCAAGATAGTGTCATATGATTAGTTATACTCACATCGGTGTAAGCCTGCCAGCCAACCCCACCTTGCACCCCTGAGAGTTGGTCCGACTCCACGATGCCAACCACCCCTACCCCCCTACCACCCTGCACCAGAGTGCCAGGCCCTGGGGGTCAGTCACCCATCTGTTCTCGATTGTTATTTTTTTTCACTGATTCCAGATGGTGACATCTGCCTACTTATGTGCACACCAGGAGCAGGCTACTTGTAGCCACCCTACCCTCCACCCCCGCACACAGAACTGACCCGACTCTTATGAGGTCAGCCACCCCCGACCCCTTCTTCACCATCAGGTCAGAAAGCGTCTTTTGTCCGACAACAACTTCAGAGAGACTCCAACTGCTAGACACCCCTCAAGACACCAAGTTGGACTCTTCCAAAACTTTAATTTGTTTGCAAAACTACGCTTTACCTATGAAAAGTGGACTCTCCCGAAAACCTGCCCTGTCCGTTTCTGTGACTTATTCCCCCCGACAGCCCCTTCCCAAAACTCGCCATACCTGGAGCTGGTTAACAACCTTCAAACCTTTGTGCACCAAAGATGTTGAAAAATTCTCGCATTTACACTCTCAAGTTTTTGAATGTTTATTTCCAAAGAATAAAATTTAACAAATCTCAGTATTTAATTATTGCACATAATTATGAGAAAATATAGAAATACAACCTAATCACGGTCTAGGTGAATGAATAATCCATATAAATTTGTCACACAATGAATAAATATAGGAAAGACTCAGGTTCCTACAACTTCGTGGAAGGAAAAAAAATGAAATCAACCCTAAGTTACTTACCACAAATGCAATTTATCAATCAAAATATTTTTAACGAAAACTTCATCGAAAACGTATACCAGAGAAAGTTTTGAAAACAAAATTCTCATAGAGAACACACATAGTCTAGCTTCGGAAAACCATATTTTCGAATCGCAGCCAAATGAGATACAGATTATTTAAAAGAAACTATAGATGCATGCAAGCTTTAAATTAAATGAAAAGATTTATACAATTTCAGCTATCGAAATAAATTCTTACTGACTCCTGTAATTAACACTACTAGATAAACTGAATGCAAACATTAATCAATGATTATTAAAAAGAAATAAATTTATTAACATGCATAAAAATATTCTAACTCCTATCATATTTTATGTTACCAAGGTTAAATACCCGAAAAATGGAACCATTTCGAAAAATAGTGCTATGCAGACTGTGACCAAGCTGTGAACTCTGGCAAGAAACATGATGATATCACCTAGCAAGCTTGCGGGTTGTCGTTGCATTCAGGCAAAGCACGAGGTCGGTGTCAGTAAACAGGGTGCTAGCCAATGATGGGCGATTTCCTTACTTTGTCAATGGGGAATGCAAGAGCCTGGCGAACTGTCTTCAAATGACCACCATAACTCTTGATTGGGACAAGGACTGCTAGCAATGCTTTATACATGTCCCAGATGTAGGAATCCTACAAACTTAACGCAAAATGTCATACACATTTGCTTTCTGAATAAACACTAAATTAACTGACTTACACTATAAAGGTAGATATTGAGTAAATAACCTTTCTAGGTGTTTTAAATATCCCGTGAAAAGTGTCAGTATTTGTTAAACCTATTAACTACATTTCACATTTGTCTTTAAAACTTGTTTACTATAAGTAAATTATTTATTTCCTCTTGTTTCCTATTAAGATGCAAAATCGTTAATTCATTGTGAATCTCCATAGTCTTTACTGTGTTAAATATTAACGAGTTCGCTATTTTAGGTGTTATACAACAAATTGATTTCACAGCGAGACAGTATTGTTAGCTCTTATGGATAGCACTCCGGCAAAGTGATTCGCCAGCTCTTGTGAACACACTAGTTTAACTGACTGAAGGAAAAAACGTATTCAGTTCACATTCAAATATTTCTGCTCACTTAAAACATATCAAGTAACCAGGTAATTCTGGTTTTGTTATGTTAAAATACCGTTTTCAAGACATACATGTAGAAAAAGGTCACACCCACGAATAAATAAATGTTCTTCACACAAACAAAGCTACTACCCCTGATGGATAAAGTAATAAAATATATTTTTGCGAAAACATTGACTCACTTATTTCTCTAAGATATGTGTTTCATAAAACTCCAGATCTACAGTTTGGAGATAACACAAACACACATTTACTTTGAAATACATTTTAAAAATATATCCCATTTTTCCAATAAAGACAATATTTATTTACATTTACAAAAATAACATTTGTCTTAAAAATATTTATTTATATACATAAAAACACTCAATCTTCTATTCTGGGAATGAGGTTGGTTACCTTTGGTTGATGTTGCAGGAAGACAAACTCATTGCTCTGAAATCTGTGAGAAGTTGTTATTCATAGCAGATTCTAGATGATATCTTGGTTGTTAGAATTTCAGATTAGTTATTTTAAGACAATATCTGTCAGTTGATTGCCTCTTTCTTGATATGGCTGGCAGTTTAATTAACATGTAGATGCTACTATGTTATTTAAATACCCCATTGGGAGTATTGCAGGGCTGAATTTATCATGGTATTGAGTGTAGTATTGTGGGACATAAATGTAGACAGGAATTCTATAATATCACACAAGGATACACCAGCCATTTAAATGAAGTGCTGAAATACAAGAATTGTAAAATTTGTGGTGGAAATTTGACATACATATCGTACTGATATGAAGCAAGGCCCACAGTTCAGAAGCTCGACACACATTCTGGGTTTTATGGAACAGGAAAAATTTATAGATTTCTAATTGTATTAAAACCTTCTAGCAAAATTTTTTATCTGTTCATGAGAGTGAGTGAGCAGATTTTAGAGAAACGAGGTGAGTATGAAGCAGCATCAGATTACAAGTCTTCTTATCACTAATAAACTTGGATTATTTACCTCCAGTGGTGAACAACCGGTATTGACTCGCATGTGTATCCATTTTTGATATCAGTTGTAAATTATACCTGCTTCCACGTACACTGATCTCCTAAACTCTGGTTATTAAGTAAGGGACTATGTTATTGTCATAAAGTTCACCAACATCGGATGAATGGAGGACAGGGAGGGAATTACTTAAAATAAAATGTTTCTGTAACATCTGTCTCCACCATGAGGGATTGCAAGTAATTACCCGCTACAGAAACTGTAATCTGACTGGGGGTGATGCCATTTTTAAGCTTAATAAGGGACTTTCCACCTCTCAAAGAAATGAGAAAAGCCCACATCACTGTCAAGCATATTGTTAACTATCTCCACCAGTTAGTCTTCCTGCGAACGCCATAGCTAACATCTCGTATCTGAGATCAGATGATGAACTTTTCACTGAAGCTGGAGACTTGGAAATCAAATTACTTTTCATCCCTGAATTAACATATCAAATTTGTGGAGGTAATTCAGTGGGTGCAGCTGGAAATTTTAAGTGTTTGGCAGTAGGTGGACTCTGTGGAGCTGTCTGAGGAGCTAACTGTGATGGTGTTTGTGGTGCTGGTTGTGAACTCTGCGAAGCTATCAGTGGAGTAGGGGAGGAGGAGGAAAGGAAGAAGAACCAGTGTTGAAAATTTATAATGTCTATTTAAATTATCCCCCAAGAAAATTATTTCTGGCAGAATTTACACTGAAACTAATTTTTTTTAAGATTTCGTTCCACAGCTACTTCTTTCATGTCATTGTTAGTTCTACAAAGCTGTAAATGGTTTTTCGCAGAAGCGACAATGCAAAGCGTACACCTTTTATAGGTAGTTATAGGCAAATACAGGAAGCAATTCGATTATATGATTTGTTTTTAACACATTACGTCAGAATTGTAGAAGGTGATATACATAAATTTCTAAACATAAAATATCTTAATTCTAGAATGTGCATTTAAAGAGTTTTATGTATTAAATGAACTAAAATTACTAAAGGTTTATTTAATCATTATCCCACACAAACCTTTATGTGCACACACATTTAGGTTTGAATGTTAAGTGCATGCAAAGTTTACGTAACATTTGATTGGCAGAATATAGGAATGTTACAATTCATGCATTCATAAAGTCAGTAAAACAGAAAAAATATTTTCAAACCATTTATTTCGATACATTTGCTTACAGAATATATTTTCTCATCAATGTTTTTACAAAAACCTATTTTTACATCATATCTTCTCTTTGACATTATTTGTAGTATTTTCATCTGTTTGATTGTTATAATTTTTTGTGTATTCGGGTGCATGTAATATTATACTTTTCTTGTAAATCAGGAGAAGTTTCATAAAAGTGTGAATACTCTTCTTCGATGCTTGCTGGCAGACTTGTATTTGGACACATATGGTACACAGGATATTTTTTCAGGTCTGGACAAGATATTAAATCAGTACATTTTTCACCCTCTAAGGGTCATTGGATATTTTTGAAATGAAACAGCCCATCGCATATCTCTTCAAAATGACATATTATTCAATTAGACAAACAAGAGTAATTCACACTTGAGTTTCCAGGGGTGATATGCACGTAAATACCAGTTGGATGGAAGTCACAAAGTTACTAAAACTATTTCTTTTCAAAACAAAGTCGAAATGGTTTACTCCAACTTGCTAATTACTTGCTGATATTCAATTTACATTTTGATTTCTGTATACTGTCTTGAATATCCATCTTTACGAAGTAGTCGATTACATACAAGCAAATACATTTTATATTAAATTACACTTAACCCAAATAACTGCATATGACTAAACTAATATCCACAGGTGATTTGGGAGGAGAATAATCAGAGTCTGTTTCACCCCAGTCAGTCCTCATTGTCGAACTTAACATTAATTTTTAAATTTTCCTCTGCAGAGAAAAATGTTGAATTAGATCCAGATGTTTTATGTAATTGTTTGAATGAAGCACAATTGTATTATTTTCGAATATCTATTACTTTCCTGTTATACAAACTTGTAAAATACATTTTTGTTCATCTCCACCTACATATATTTCACAATTATTTAGGTAATGTTTACAAATACCTTCAACGTTCTCATACACTATACATCCACTCTCCCATTTTAAACCATGGAGATGGTTAGTAACCCATATATTCGTTTTCTTGTATTTAGGAGTTAGATATTTCCAGTCAAGCGGCGATTTGAAGCTGAATACAGTTGCTTGTTCTTCCATATCAGTGATAGTTAATTCTTTAATGATAATTTTTTTTCCCTGCAGACTGAAATCCTTCCACATTGCAAAACATCTCGTCGCAGCCATGGTTCATTGCCTACTGACTCAAATCATTATTTTCACCAGCTTATCTCTTACATTGTAACTCGCTAATCTGTAGTGAATTATAAGAGCATGAGCTTGCATATTTGCTGGAAATGGTGTATTTGCAATAATTTCAATTCGCGAATCAATCACACCATTGGTAATTCTGCTGTCTTGCTTGCTGACATCAAACACAAATAATATTCCTCTGGTATTAAATGATTCGGTTTCGAGAATCGGTGAACTGATTTTGTTATAATACGTTTCCTGATACTTTGAGTACATACCATACGAAATAAGGAATTCCCCATTGGCAAAGTTCATATTTAAATCGATATAGGGGTAAGCTTGAGTGTTTATATACTGTTTAATATTTTTCATTTCACAATTATCGAATACTGATCGATCCACTTTTAATTTGTTTTGTCAGTTTCTTTGAAAACAAATGACAACATATCTCAATTTTTCCGACGAAAAACTTTGATTTCACATTCCAAATGACATTTTGTGATGTTGACAATGTCGGAAAAACCTCTAAAGCCCAAAATCTGAATGGAATGTCTAGATACTTCCCTTTATCGATAAATTTTAAAAATTTTACTTGTTCACGGGTGTTAATTTCAATATGCAGCATGAACCATTCCAAACTGCTTAGTTGAAATGTTACACCTTCTTTGTTATTGGCTGTATCGTGTATAGAATTTAAATGCATATTGCCGAATAGAATAAATAATTCTGGTTTAGCATTTAATATTACATATTTGTAGTCTTCAGCAAACCCCAAGACCATACTTAACAGTATGACAACTTTGTATTTTCCACCTGGGTTTATTTGTAGTGAGTAATCACTAGCATTATTCCATCCAGCCATAAGCCCTGATTGTTTACAGCTGCTGAGAGCTAGTTCTTCATTGTGGAAGTAATTCCAACATCTCATGTTTGACCGATTTCCACTCCATTTAGAAGACATTCAATTCTGTCGATTAAATGAAGTATTCCATTTCTTACTTTTTTGGAAGTTCTGGATTACTTGCATCGGCTGTCTTTTTGATTGTTCCTCTAAACCTTAACCTTGATTTCAATGGCAACAAGTACATATAATGATTTCGTATTAAAATCCTTATTTCCAAAAGAAATGTGTACGAGCATGCTCGGAATGGTTCATACACATGTATTTCCACATTGGTGATTGCATTTTCATAAATGATCGGTTCTTCAACATTAAGTATGTCTTCTATTTCTAATAAAAGTATATCCTAATTATTTTAAATACAATTCATTGCCTCGTGTTAACTTCACGGGATACTTATTTGAAGTGAGTGTTTTATATTTGTGTTTATGACTTTTTATTCTTTCTTTCTTCGAAATACAGCCTTAATAACATACTTCTTAAAAGAAACACTTACTTTACATCCAAATTTAATATTGTACACAATACCCATTATGATCATGATGCGCAACAGAATGCAGGTGTTTATATGCAATTTTTGAAATGTAAATGAACAGTAATTTCTTCATTTCTAAAATTAATAAGTTTACTGTCTTTATCGACAATTGTAACAACTATTTCATCAACACGATTCACTACTAATGGAAGATATATCAATGTATTAGGTTTTTCAATTATTTTATATCATGGAACTACAGCACACACAAATTCATTTATTGTATTTGTCGGTTTTACATTCAAATATGAACTGCTTACAATATTAACATTTATATGGCATACATTTACTGACAATAAATTAACCTGTTTTGATAGTTTGTGTAATTGATTTGCTCGATATACTCTCCATTCATAACGAAACATATTTGCAATTGAATTGTCTTCCGAGAAATCTATATCGAAATGACTATACATTTTACTAGTTAACATATTGGGATTTTCACATAGTCAGAAATGTACATCTTCAGGAAATGCAGCTTTAATATATGTTTCAAGATCATCCAATTCATAAGATCCTACCGGTATCACAATCTTGTAGGTTTTTTCACCAATATTAGCCATAAATAATAGGTTATGCATATCAATGTTTTGAATGCTGTTGTAATAAACGAATTCTATGAGCCTTATTTGCCATTCTCATATAACTCCAATGCAGGGAAATATACCGCACACAAATGCGACGAATTACCACTTCATATCAATGTAATTGACATATTACTCATGTTTTACAATTAAAATTACTTACATAGCCTATTTATAGCCAAAAAACATAAGCATAAAGGTCTGAAATTGATTGTATTTGGTAATTGCTCCATTTTATAAGTATATGTTAATTGTGTGTTTTTAAATAATTACATATTTCAATTGGAGGACGTAAATCGCCAAAAATGTCGTAATATAATGATTGATTTATCTTTTTAATTAATGGAACCCAATGTGTTCCTCCATTATGTTTCGAATCTAAATTAACTATCATACTGTTACAATTTCTCTCTCTAGAAATTAAGTAGGCTATAGCAAGTTTGTTAAGGGATGGAGGTCTTAATCAAATAAAATAATTAATTATAATTTCCTTACTTTATGTACAGTAACCACAGCAAAATTCCCTGAACCAATTTACGCACCCATATTTCACAGATTGAATAATTGCAATAAAATCAGTATTATACTTCCATTCAGTCCCACCTCAATTCAGTCCATGTCCCACCAGTCACAAAGTTCTACAGTCCTCCAAGCGCTCTCTTGCACAGTAGGCTTCACTCGTCGGTTTCACACCCTCTCATCCATTCCAGCCATGAACACCTCTCTCGGTGTCGTCCTACAAACTCCTGTCGTTGTCCACACTTTTCTTCACTCGTGCACACTCACCAGGCGGCCTCCGTCAAAGACTCTGGCCACTGGGATCTGGCAGTATATATAGTGTCTTAGGCTGCTACCTAGAATCTTCCCCAACTCGCGTGATGCGCTGCGGAGGGCTGAGGCGCCAGCCAGTCTCACCAGGACATTTTTGCATCATTGCTAAACATACCGGAAACTCTAGGCATTCACGGGATTCCCAGAAGGGGGCAGACAGCCACAAGCGCATCGTTCCAGGATGAGGGGAGGATGAAGTGGGTCTCCGATTATGGCACAGGGCAGCTGAGTCGGTGCCAGTCGCAGCATGTAACAATACATTCACCAAGATTTGGTTTATTTGGTGAAATGACTCTAATATAATTACCTCGGAAATAGGGAATGTCCAGTTTCTTTACAAATACGTTAATATCTTTGTTTGTTAATGCACATTTTGGAAGACTATTTAGGACTTTCTCCATTTTTTTTCCACGTTTGGAGTTTTTTCGTCCATGTCCAACTTTATACGGATTTAAAAAAATCCTCTACCTTATGATTTAACTGCTCTACTAATTTGCGAAACCCCTCCGAGGATTAATCCAAGAGCGGTTCATTCTGTAAATATGAACAGAATGATTCTCCCTTTCTTTGTTTTCTTTTAGTTTTACATTTTAGGCCTAGGCCTCTCTTCACCTTCGTGCGCACAACTTTATCAACAACCCATGCTCCAAGTTTTTCACCTATAGATGTAGATGGATTCTTCCTTATGTTTGCTGCTTTATCGGCTAGAATCGTATCTGCTATATGATAGTTAGTTCAATCGTAAGCTATATCGTATTATTCACAAGCGTTATCCAAACTGTTTATTCCTTGATCATTTCGGCCAAACATTTTGCAAGTTTAGTGCCTGGTCCGCAATAATTGTATTTCAGTAAATGCAATTCAAATTGTAATTTATTAATCATTGTATTCAATACACCGCACCCCTTTTTGAAATGTTTAGTACAAGCCATTGGTTTCAACTGAAAACAAACCAATATATAGACCTACATTTATAGTTTTATGTTAGTATGTTATGTTAGTTTCAATTACCATATTATGTCAATACATTGCAATATGTTGTGTTAGTATGTTAATATGATACATTATATTACATTAATAATGTTACATTGGTATGTTATATGTTACTAATGTTATGTTGGTACATTATGGTATGTTACTAACATTACATTGGTACATTAGATGTTACTAACATTATGTTAGTATGTTACAATATGTTATACTGTCTATTTGTGTAGAAATGAAGGTTATAGAACAAAATGTACATCTGCTGGTGATTGTAAATACAGAAGAAAATGTAACTGAACAGAAACATAATATTCTTTTACCATCAAGTATACATTGCATAATAAGCTGTCTTTTTTTACGTGGAAAAACTTGTGTTATTATGTCGCTGCTAAAGCATCCGAATGGACTTAAATTTGAAAACTTATATGTATTTTCTAAAACAATACAACATGATAAATATCAGCTCTTAGCGAGCATTTTGTCGTTAATTGAAGGAATGCAATATTTTCCTTTAGCAAATGAAGAAGATATAGTACCTCTGAATGAAGCATTAGCGAATTCCGTATTTACTTTTGATGACATTTGGTGTAAACCACAGGGTGAAATACAGGAATTTTTCAGTTTTGGTTGACATTCTAACAGTGATTGTTTTTATCTATCACAGAGTTACACATGTATACCAAAACATAATTTACACGATAATGCAAATATGATAATTGTGTTTAAAATGGATAATATGAATCTCCAACATATTTACAATGATCATGTTTTAGGCGATATGACATTTACAAAGTTTAAAGATATGTGTTTGTACTGTTGGAAAGAAAAATATGTTTTTTGGTGATTATACCAACATTTCCCTTATATAAAGGCAAATTAAGGTTTGGTTTTGGCAGTTTTTTTACTTCCAGGCGAAGAACAATGAGTATTTCAAAGTTTGGACATAGCGGTATAAAATGCAATTATTACAATAGCTGTGTAAACAAAAATCGCGATGGGAATTGTGATTTGAACAGACATATATTACGTAATATGGGTATGGCTGTGAAACATAGTGATGCGGTAAATAAACATTATGTGGAAGACTTAAACAGTATTACACTAAACAAAATTTAAATCACAATCAAACAATATTCAAGAGAAATTAATAAAGTTAGTTGATTTGAATGATAATGATTATAAAACACGAGTGTAATTGCAAAAGGATTTTAATGTGATGACAAACATAGTTTTTCAACACAATTTGCATAAATGCAAGAAAATTTCGGGGTTGTTATTAAATAAGTGGTAAATGCTACTATTACAAAAGAACATGAAACACAAATGGAACAAATAACACAATATATAAGAGATGAATTGATCAGTAAAATATTTGATTTAGTTATGCAGACAGATTTGAGAAAATAAAATAATAATTTGGAAACACGAATCAATTATTTTATCAATGATTTGAAAGCTAAAATTATAGTAAAATTTGATCCATCTTAAGTAAAGTGGATAAGATTGAAAAAATGCAAGCTAAATGACATACTACATCAGTTATAAAAGTAACAATTTAATTCACATATAAAAAGATTGAATTTAATGTAATATAATAAAAACATATGACTCTACTTCGGAAATACATAATGTTATATCTGCTGTGAAAGAGAAATATTTACATGTCAAATGAGCTCGTATGGAATGGGATGTTTTAAATCGGAAGAAGAACCTTTAACAAAATAAAAAGCAACTCCTTTCTGAATTAATGTGTAGATATTTATCTTTACAACATTAATCACCTCTGCACGATACGACACTTGGTGTTCATAGACATGATAACATCTGGTTCCTGGGAGATTCGGTAGTAAAATTATTATATGTGATTACTTAACTGATGTGAGACAAAGATTATTATAAATTATTGCTTAAAAACTTTCCAAATGGATATTCTGACACCGATTTGCAGAAATATAAAGAACTTATTCGTCGAACAAATGTTAACATTCGTTCAGGAGATGAAAACCATCCGAAAATACATTAATAGGAGATATATAGTTGGAAGTGGCATATATAAAGATGAAATTTACAACTGTTTTTAACCTATATATAGGAACAATCCTAATGAATTGGTCGATAGATTAAAACTTCTCATCGCTTTGTGAGAGTCTGGGAATAATTCACATACCAACAAAATTGTTTATATTATTGAAGAGTTATCAGAAGTTGGTTTTATTACAAATGAAGTTTAGTTAGGTTGCTCAAGAGCTTCATGCTCCTGCAAAGATAAGATATCCTAGAAGAAGAGTCATAACTCATGGTGTAAATTATCTTTTTCAAGCTGATTTGTGTGAAATGACATTGCTTTCAAAATACAATAAGGGATACAAGTATATTTTAACTGTAGTAGGCATTTATTCGAAACATGGTTGGCATATACCTTTGAAAAACAAAACTGGGAAACAGGTTACATATGCAATGCAAATCATTTTGAAAGAGAGAATACCCAATTCGCTCCAAAAAAACACAGGATCTGAATTTTTTTCTGCATTGTTTTAGAAACTAATGATTAAATATGGTATTAATCACTATGCAATGTATTTGGAGCTTAAACCAAGTGTTGTGGAATGTAACAATAACTTAAGCAATTAATATATAAGCATTTCACATCGAGGGAACTTACAAATGGGTTGACGTTTTGCCTGAAATAGTTAAATTTTATAATTTTAGATATCATAGAAGTATCAAGCTGTCTTCTAAAGAAACTACGGATAATAGTTTAATGAAGACTGTTTATAATAATGCTAAAGTCATCGATGAAAGGAAACCAAAACTAATAGTTTGGGGAATTTATATGTATCTCGAAGCAGAAAGCGATCTTTGAGAATAAATTTACTGTGACTTGGTCTTTTGAAATATAAAAAATTATTTCAATTAGACATACACATCCCAGAATGTATTACATATACACATATGATGGAGAACCAGTAAAAGGTGGGTTTTTCAAACATGAACTGCAAAAAGTTAGTTCTCCAAATGAATAATTGGTTGTTAAAATCATTAAAAGGAAGAATGTCATGTCCTTGGTTCGATGGAGAGGATTCTCAAAAGCACACGACACCTGGGTTAAGAATCAAGAACATAAAATATTGTAATACAATGTTTGTAAAAATGTCTGCTACTAAATAAAAGATTTTTTAATATATTTGATGTGTTATATGTTTTAATAAACCTTTAGATGGGGATTGGATGGATAATTTATTGTGTAATCAATCCTTTTTTTGTTTGAAGTATTGTTTCATTGGATTAACATTGGAGCAATAATCCAGTGTGATTTAATCCTTTTAATTGTGACATCATTCACATTTAGGTGCTAATGCATTACATTTGATATGCAATTCAATTGGCAATTGTCATAGATTCGTTTAATTGGAAATTCGCATTTAGGTGTTAATTGAGTATATTTGGTATGTATTGTAATTCAGTGTGTTTGGGTGGTAATCAATTGCAATAGATTACTTTAAATGTAGCATATTTGATTGTTTTTTATGTTACATTTCTTGGAATCGGGATAAAATTTCATGGAATTTTAGAGCTTAAAGTAATTTAAGATGTGATTTGTTTAATTAGGTGTTGTAATTTCCTGGTATTAAAATATTTTTCGCTGAATTTTTCAACTGAAAGACATTTGGGATGTGATTCAAATTTAAAGTTATTTAGAATGTATTTGTATTGTAATATATTTTTTTGGAAATTGGACAATGTTTCCTGGAATTCATTTCTCAGATTAGATTTCTATGGTACTTCATGTTTTTTTATATGTATGATTAAATGTAACTCATGGTTAGTATATCGGAATACTTTTGTGGGTTTCATAATTGTTTGTGGTAGGTTATATTTCTTTGCTTGTAATGATACAGTTCTTGGAACTTTATTAGTTTTAAGAGAGCAAAATTCTACTCCCCACACTAAAAACTTTTTAACATTGTATCACTACTTAAGATTTTTTGACGGTGTACTCTAGACCATAATTTTTGACAGTGTTGAGTAACTCACAGTATTTTTTAAAAGGTGTATTTAAAATTTAAAGTTTTTTAATACTAGACTTAATATTTAAATGGAATATTGTCTATGTAAACCAAATAGTTTTTGCTAGTCACAGTCTGCGTGCTCCAAACATGTAGCTGGGAAAGAAAGATGAGGCCAGACAGGTCGCTAATCATGGTACTTAGTGACTGTGAGCTGCAACCAGGGCAACGCACATCGTGGAGTGACATCTGTTGGCGAGGCAGGGTAGCAGGGGAATTTCTCCTGTTGATGCGCTCCTAGGACCTGCGCGTGAAGGGAAAATTGTCAGGCAGATGGAAACAGTTGGGTAACTATAGTAGTGCGGGACGTGGGCTGCAGCGCCTTTCTGAAGCTATTCTCTCATTCCCTCATATACTCCGCACTGTGCACATGCCCTGTCTGAGCCGACCTGGTCCGGCCCGGCCACGCGAAGTTCGTTCGCTGCTACATGATCACCTCATTTCCCCCTCATCAGCTCTCCAGATCTAAATTTTGCCCGCTCCCACATACACTAAATTCTCGGCTATATGATAGCTAGTATTCGATGCTTTAGAATGACTCGCCCCCATATATTTTGTAAAAACATGTTGCTGTAGTCGACTACCTTTCCCATATAAACCATAGCAAGATTATATAATATTTTCCTATGTGATAGTACTCTCTAAAAATTCTGGGCTAGGAAAACTATAGATGTGAAATTTTATTTAGCTGAGAATACGTTAACCTCTTGTCTTCCAAAAAATACGAGGAAGCTTCAATGTCCTAGCGAAAATTACAGTTGGTTGGAGAGAGGGGAAATAGTCCAGGTCAGTTCTAAATCCACTGTTGCCTCCCTAGGGAAACCATCAATTTAGCCTTGAAGCAAGCTTCGTTCATAGCCAAGACAGTGCTCTAGAGGTGAAGGGCAGGCGAGCAAAAGCAGAGAGACCTACACTAGAAAAAATAATTTCTGAATACTGTAGTGAGGGAGGGAACTTTGTCGTGAAACAGGTACTTCAGGAATGCCAACTCATGAAAAATACAAAAACGCATTCTCAGGGCTGAAACTGTGGTGTGTAACACTGGTTTTTGCGAACTGAAGGCTGGATCGATACTGGAGGTCTTCAGAAGAAGTCGCCTTCAGGTGTAGGTGGGAGGGGGTGGCTGGCAACATGGAGTCAGGCTGGTTCTAAGGGGTACAGGGTAGAGATGGGTGGTCGGGCTGTGAGGGGGTGGCAGGCAGGCTTCCTCTGATGTGAGCGCAACTAATCAGATGATGCAATCTTGAGAAATTGTCGAAAACATTAACGCTCATGAGCAGCTCAAGGCAGCGCGTGTTGACAAAGGGCAGGGAGGGGAAATTGGGTGCAGGGAGTTTTGGAGTGCAGTTACCTCAGCTATCCCACTCTGGTCCATCTTCAGTTGTACATCAACATTTGTGGGAGACAGACATGCTAGTCATTAGCTCCTTCATAAAACTGCACCACTAGACACTTAGCATCCGACGAGGCCACCCTATGGGTTTACTGCAGCTATGGACCATCTCTAGTGACAGCTGTGATTTAATATAGAAGTATTTTATCAGGAAAATATAAATTTTCATGTGTTAATTTTTTTTTCGGATTGATATACTGTATTTGTGATAAGTAATTTACTTCTGTGCTTGGTAGACAAAAATACCATTTGCATTAACAGCTCACTTTTTTTGTTACCAAGTGACGTGAATTTCACAGATTTAATGAAAATTTGTAGTAAATCTCTATAAAGTGTTGCACGATTATGCTTTACAGGGTTAAGTACTTCTTCACATCATCTGAGTGTCCCTATGCATCGATGGAAGTAATTTGTTTTAAAAGTGAATTATTCTGAAAATAGTGAAACTTTAGTTAAATATTTATCATTTTGTTGTCTGTTGTAGGACTAATGCAGTGTTTTTCTCATAAATTTCAACTCATTTGCCTTCAAGACGCCTGCCTCGCTACATGTACATAATCAGGCTCTCTTCACACACGCACACAGCTTATAAGACGACATAATTGCTATGTGTTAAAAAAAAAACTCAATATATGTGCGAGAGGCATTAAGTAGTGTACGTATATTTCTATTATGCCATCGTGTCTGTTTAAAATTTAAATCATATAGTTTAAATGCAAGTTTCGAAATCTTTATTCTTCTGTGTTAACTGGAATTTATAAATCGTTCCGTACTATGAAAAGTTGTCTGCACGTTTCGATGTTTAAATGTAATGTAGTTCTTGGTAGGGATATGTATTTTATCTAGATATAAATCAGGACCTGTATTCAGAGATTTTGCTATAGTATCAAGTTGCCCGCAAGCTCCACATATACACTGATGCCATTCCTTAACTGCCCTCACACCTGGACATACGTGTCTTGGGAGAGCTCTTTGTGCGATTTCACTACGTGTTAAGTAATTTTCCTTTCTTTAAGCATTTAATTTATTTGGAAACATTCGGATTTTTGTATTTTCATTGATTAATCGTAGGTTATAAGTCAGGAGTAAGCCATATATCCAAGTCAGTGCTTCACCAACCTCCGAGCTAGACAGGCGTGTTTTACAAGAGGTGCGATGACATTACCTGTGTTAATCAATTAATATCTTTTTACATGAGAATAACATACTTCCTCGCCTGCCTCACATAAAGACGGACATGTAATGTATGTGCGAAATGCGACAAGTAGTGTTGTATATCTTGTTAGTGTGTTTGTTTACTTTATAGGGACATTTTTACTTTGTTAATTCATTCATTTAGGAGAGTCACATAATTTATTTTTATGTGTGGATTATGTTTAAAGACAGTAAAATGTAGTAGTTCATTATACTTGCCTCTCCTGTACATTATATTTCAAAGCTCCAGACTTACGTTATGTTTAAGACTCACCTAATTCCACTTATTATTCACATAGTCATTTGAAATTTCCGATTCGATGCATGTAATTTTTCCATATGTAGAATACTCTGAAATTCTCTAATGTATAATTGCATTCCGAAAACAGATCATTTAACACATAAATCGCTTTTTTCAAAGTAGCCTATCTACTGTCTATGAGCAATATCAACAAAAAAACACAAAATTTACAATTAGGCTGATCTTATAACTCTTTTAAACACTCTGAATTTCTCTCGTGTGTTAAATGTGTTCGTAAAAATCGACCATCTACCACCAAGAACACCACAAACACCTCAAAATTAGAAAAATTAGAAAAACTGCCTTAACACACTCTTGCACTGAACTCTACACCTATATAAGACATTGTAACTTACCACTCTGGCTAGTTGCATCCAGGGCACCACACCGTCAACATCGTACAGAGCTCCTTTTCCTGCATCCCCCACCCAAAAAGAAAAAAAAAACAAAATTGATCCAATTAAAAATTACCCGTTCACATCATTTAACCCTTTCAATCAATCTAACCCTTTCAATACGTTTAATCCTTTCAATTAAATTTAAACCTTTCCATTTTTGATCGGTTCTAGATCGGATATAAGGTTAAACCCTTTCAACTTTCAGTCAAATCGATAATCCATGAATTAATCCCAATTAATCCAAGGTGGGTTGAAACCAGCGCACCCCTACTACTATCATATGACAACTCGCTCCTCCACGCACTCTTCGCTCGCTCTTGGGATACATAGGAGCCACATGTTACACTACTCTATTGATTATTCTTTCCATATTGTTTCTACCGCTGGACATTGATTCTCTGCTAGGGATTTGTAGTGAGCGAACAACACACACTGGCACCAAATTAAGCAAGTGGTACAATACTGAACAAACTTGTAGTTAGTCTGCTGCTTATTTTTCGCGTGTCTCTCGAAATACTGTGATCGTTGTTGGCTCAGTAATATGTCGTAGAAAATAATGTCTGGTGGGTTGGAGGAATTCACACCAAGCAACTCTACAAAGGGACGGCACTTCCGTGTATCGCGTCAAGCTGTTTATTCTCACCTTCAAATTGTAAACATATCACACTTCTGTTACCAACATGAATAACATTCGTCGAAGCACATCACGACGGTGGAAAGCTAAGATTTCAGGTGTTTGCTATACGGTTTAAGTAGAGAGGGAACCCATATTCGCCAATGTTAACTGTTTTCGGTCACTTTGATTTTATTAAAATTTTCCCCTATTGTTCATCCAATGGAATCTTAGCATAAATGATGTTAGATGTTGGATTCAAATACTTTTAACAATTTAGCATTGAAGTTTGGCGATACCTTATTTTCTCAAACTCTATTCTATTTTACACGTTCTTCTCACTGAACAGTTTCAGTTTTGGTAAACACAAACAATGCTTCAAGTGGAACAAAGCTGCAAGTGATGTGTGAGTACGGTACAATGGCATGGACTTACAAAACCGTCTTTGAGTAATTTGTATATATTTACAAGTGAAAATTTTTTTTTCTAGCAATCTAACAGTAACAAATTAAGTAAAGGTATATAAATTATTCATAAGTAAAAAAAAAATTATTAATGTATATATTTCTGTATGACTGCGGGCGTGTAGCGTAGGCTAAAGATGAGGTAGACGGATTATTCGTGTTATGCGCATATCCAAAATAGACCACAAATCAACGTTAACTGTTAAGTCACATAGTGATTTTCGAAATACAAGTTCTTTAAATGTATAAAATACTTTTATCAGTTTAAATTTAATGTAATTGCATTATAAATTGGATACAGAAAGTATAAAAAGATCTGAAAGCACTTGATCGTACACTTATAACCAGTGTTGTAATCTCGATTTGTAGAAACGTAGTTTATGATAGTCGTATTGGCAGCAGTGACGCTCACTCTACGATTCATGTGGTCGACGCGGCCTGTGGGAAGAAGCTAGAGAAGGCGGGTGGCCGGGAGAGAGAGAAAGAGAGAGAGGAGAGCGCCGTGTGAGGTTTGGAATTCTCAGTGTGTGGGCTGGCGGAGACGTGGCAACAGCGCCGCCTTCCCCTCTAACCCCTCCACAGGCTTAGAGCCGGAGGGGAGGGAGGCCATCAGCTGGGTGACGCCGCACGCACACTCTAACAGCTGGCGGCTCAGTCTCCACGCCACACTGCGGCCTGCAGTCCGCCTGACAGGTCGGTGTGGTGTGGTTCTGTCGTGTAGTTGAACGTAAACTAGGCGCTTCTGGACGTCCCTTTATGTACACTGGATATTCTCACACTATATGTACTATTAACATTGCAGTCGACCTAATCGTTTTATTCATGCGTCAATCAGTGAAATTATTAGAAAATAAATATTTTACAAGTATGTTTATTCTTACATTAAAGAGGCCATGCCAGTAAAATTTGGCGTGGGATAACCTACCGCCAGTGAGATATATTGGCTTGTTCGTCTGAAATAGCAAGGAAGGACCTGCGGATATGAGGCTGTGAAAAACTTCGCACATTGCGCAAGACGGGAAGGATACTTTGCTATGATTTTGCCGGCTGGCTATTTTGACAGCACACTTTCCGGACCAAAGGAGAAGCAAATGATAGCGACCACAAAACTGCTCGCGATTGCCATCTGTTTTAGATTCATGAAATAACCGATATAACCGATGTGTAAAATATGATGATTACTTAAAATTAATACATTTGCATGATATTTTAGTTGGAATAAATTTACAGAACAACATAATTAACAACACAATTAAGTGTACAAAGGGATGCAGCCTTTTTGGATTGACCTAATTAATTTGATATAAAATTTATTGATCGGATTAAGGATTAATCCGATTCTAACCGATAGATTTTTTTCGTTAATCTGCTAATCTTAATCCGATAAAATTTGATTTATTGAGACAGTTAATTTGATTGAATTTGTCTATCAAATTTCTTTTTATTTGGTGTATATTGATAATTGTATTGTTTGGTGCAAGGGTGTGCTAAGTGTCTTTGTTTATAAATTTTTTGGGGGAGCATGATGGTAGGTCGTCATCCTCGAACGTCTAGCGTTGTACTGAGGTGTGATGTGTTGGGGAAGGGGTATGTATCTATTTGATAATGTTACTGAGGAGGAAGCATATGAGTTCCTACCATTTTGCTGTCTGGCAGGCGGCTGATGGAGGGGAGTATCACATGACACGTCTGCTTCAGCCGCAGTCTGATTATAGACTGACGTTATGGCAGAGCATTTTACTGAAAATGAATTGTATGTAAATAACAGTCTGAAATCCACAACATCAGTTTACTAACCCGTCCTGTATTCTAGGAATATAATTTATGAGAAACAAGAAAGACTGGCACCTGGCTCATCGACAAACAGAAGACATTAAGTGTCGGAAATGAAAATAACGAAGTATTTGATTGGAAATGATTAGGAAATAGCTATTGAAAATTACATACTTTATAGAATAATAGGCTGAAATCTACAACTGTATTTCACTAATCTAATTAAAACGAACACAACTACATGACTCCTCGACTAGCACAAAAGGTAATTGGGTTTAAAAAAATTACGTATTGAAACACTTTACAGATCGATAAAAGTTATGTTTACGATGCACATACTAGAAACAAACGAATTGACTACACGAATGTTAAAAAAATATGAAGAACTAATCCCCTACCAATATATAATTTAAGACAGACTAAATTACACGATTGAAATACTAAGTAATCACAAAGAGAAATCACAAACGAATTACAGAAGCTATGTCCATGAGAATAACTGGCCCAGCTACCCTGGCGTTATAAAGGAAGCAACGAGTTAATAGAATTATACCTACCATGAAGCCAAAAAACCATTTCCCTACCAATATAATTTACGACTATGCCTAAACACAAGAACAATGCATTCTACAGTAATAAAAAAAGTGAGGTATTAAAATTATTTACCCCTGCTTACGAATTCGCTGGTTAATACTTCTAATGGAAGCTAATCACAATATTAGACACGTGGCTTACAATGTATAACTTATAATTTAATACGGGGAACACGTCTGTTCACTTAGGGAGTCGGTGCAGGACTAGGGACAAATGATAGGCTGGGCGAGGTGTCGGGAGCAACCATATATCTGCTTTGGCCACCATCTGATTGTAAACTGAGGTTATGGCGGATTGACTAACAGTATGAAATCCACAAAGACAGTTAACTAACCCATACTGTATGATAGGAATATAATATAAGGTACCTGAGGGTATTATGGCCCGGCTGGCAATATGGGCCACTTGTTATTGTGATCGTAGTTTGCATAGCAGGCAGTAGATGGCAGTCACATTGTGTCGGGAGTTACAGAAGGGAGTGTCGAGGCGGTAGATGGCATCAGCAGTTGCACCTTGTCATGTTGAGCTGCTATTGTTCGACAGTTCTCCATCGCATAAATAAAGCTTCCTATATTTAGCTCGGTAAGTTACATTATAATAATGCGTGTAACCAACATATTAGTTTTAAATTATTTTCGGTAATGGTTTACTATTTAATGCAGAATCGAATGGATGTATAGTTATTTGTGTATATGTTACATGCAAATTACTGCGAAGGATGTTTGTCGAAATCACTAGTGGTGTTAATATGGCCCACATGGGCCATATTACCTATGCATTGGCCATATTACTTAAACATGGGCCGTATTACCTACACTGTATAAAAAGTTTGAACATTTACAAATGGAATCCTTGCAAACCCAGTTTGAATTCTTGTGGTGAAATAATGACTTAGTTTTAAATTTGTGTTTTTTTTTTTGCAGTTTGAAATTGTGCATAATTCTTTTTTCATTGACGATACAAAGTTTTTATTAATACTTAGTTACTTTAATACCTGAGTAATTTCCCCTACATTATGTTTCATGTTAATTTCAATAAGAAAACTTTCACTTTCTATGAAATCACAAATAGGTGTGCCATATTATATACATGTGTTGGGAATATGGCTCGGAGGTAAACTTTTAGAAAATTATTTTTTATAAATACTTAATGCAGGGAAGATCATTGTTAATATTTATTTTCTGATAGTCAAGAAACTGTATTACAATATTGCCCAGGTGTTTGTTACTTCCTCTAATAAATAGCGGCTGTCAACATTCCCACACCTTAAGTGGGCCATAATACCCTCTTATAACCTATGACAAACAGGAGAGAGTTGTACGTGACTCCTCGACAAACACAAAAGGAACTAGTTTAAAATTTTGTATATTAAAATACTTGACAAATCAATACAATTTATTTATCCCTGCTTACGAATTCACTAGTTTATATTTAAAATGAAAGCTAATCACAATAGCGTACCTCATCAGCTATACAATTTACAAAGAAATATTAGGTAGAATATCAATCTACCTCTCTCTACTCAGAATGATGATGAATGAATGTAGTTTTGATGTCTGAGGGGGTCGGTAGCTGTAATTAGTTTCTAAATTATTTTAAAATTTGTTGGGCATATGCATAACAGCAAGTATGAATAAGGGGGGGAGGTGTTATATATACCACCATGTTTCATGGTTTGGAAGAGACAATATCTCTACAACTAACACCTGAAACCTTTGTTTTGAATAGAGTTGTCTGATGGGAATGTTTGGATGTCTATACGGAATTTTTTATGTTTGTGTATGTTTGAGAGGGTCGGGTTTGTATTTGTTTAGTAAGTTTGTGTTATTTGCCAAAGTATATAAAACACATTTTTTAAAATTAAAATTAAATTAGATTATTTTAATTATATTTTGTTAGTACTTGAGTGTATTACTTTCTAGTATTAATTTAGAGTGTAACATATTAATTGTCATCACTAAAACTTTGAGGACAAAGTCGTTATCAAACTTGTTTTTGAAGTTAAAGGTTTTATAAAAATTTAGGACAGTGTAAAGAGTAATTTACATCACTTTAGAATTCCTTTCTTTTTAAATGAAAAAATTAATTAATATTTCGATATTTAAAGATTTGTCTCAAACAAATTGTTTTAGTATTCAACAACTTGCTTAAATTCAAAATAATGGTGGGACTTTAAAGTATAAAATGTGCTCTAAACACCACTTGATTGTTACAAAACACATGTGGGCTGCCAAAGCTAACTCGCATATCTCACAACATACTTTATAGTTGACACTGGCAGCTGTATAGGGAAGCGCACCATGCTGCATGGACTGGTCAGTAGAATGACAGGGGAGGGGAGTAGCTGCCATCATATGCAGACACAGCGAGGAAGTGTCTTACTACTGTGCAGGCAACTTCATGAGGAAGGGGTAGCGCGGTGGGGAAGAGGTTGGAAGCCAGGAAGTGTCACGCTGTGACTGTTTTTCCAACCATGTCTCACTCCGCCGTGATTCTGCAGCACTCACTGCCCCAGTAACTAATGCTTGAAAACAGTTGTTTCTCAAACCAAATCCCGCTGTATTTTTCGCAGTTCTGTCTGCTCTGGTAACTGGCGCTCACAATGAGGATTTCTGTAAACACGCCTCAGGCTCATGCACGCTGTTGAAAAAGGGGTGATCCAGATGCTTTTCAAACTCAACTGATCTCTCTCAATAAATTATATTTTTGAATCTGATCTTAATATTATTAAAACAAAGCTATTTAGATTAAATAATTATGTTGTTTTCCCACCATATTTTTAGGATGTTACTAATAAATATTCTATTTCAGGTATCACGATATGTCGTGGTGACTATAATGGTTTTTCTTTATTTTTCTTGAAAGATGCCGGAATTTATATTTTTTGTGTAACTGAAACTAATGTTGCGGGGATAAAAACATTTAGTTAGGAGTAACAATGAGTGAATGCAAGTGACAAAATATCGACAGTTTGTTGTAAGATCTTTTCATCAGCGATACAGAGAGAAAATCTGAATCACAGACGAAAAGACCGGCAAATGCAGACTGTCCAAATGTTGTTGCTTCACCTAAGCAGAGGAGATTCGATTTGTTACTGGAGGTCTTTTATTTGAGTAATTTGGACACAGAATCACACATGGAAAAACCATCGATTGTAGCTGATCGAATCGACTCTGCTTTCCCCAAACACGGTAAAGACTATCTCTTGTAAGACTATCTGTATCTAACTAATACTGCGAATTTGTGTGATTCTGTTAGTGTTTCATCCATGTCACAAATGAGTTCAGAGTCAGATAGAGAGAGTTTGTCTAGGGAAATAGAAAATAATTTGTTTTCCAAATCCTCAGCTTCAGTGAAACCAGTGCCAGATCTCAGATATGAACAACTGGCCATGGCATTCACTGCAAAACTAACTGATGTGCAGATAGTTAATAACAGGGTTAACACTGATGCAGATTTTGAGAGATTTTTCTTGAGGTGCAGGGTCTCTCTGATAAATTTTGCATTTGTATAACTCTGACCTATCAGAATTAGCATCACCATAACATGTAAGTATCTGAAATCTCTCTCTGCAGAGGCCGGTGCTACAGAGCCTTTTTACTTTCATAGCAAAGTTCCTGCCATCCTGCATTTGTCCGATGGTGTAATTTATGACAGATCAACTAAGCCTTACCTGACTAACAGGATTGAGGAATTTAGTGGCTGTGGTTCTGGCTGGAATTTGTAGCTAATATCATATATGGATGTCCATGTCTCACAATATAGGTCATTCACTGTCGGTGCTGTGCACACAAAATTACACAAGTTTATTGCTAATAGGAGGGCTTGTATCGATGTAAACTGCCCAGAGGGATTGTGTTTCTCTACATCATCATATCAGCTTTGTTTCCTGCCACATACCATGTTGAGAGATTATCTTCATATCCAAACTTCATGAGGTTTTGAATACTGAAGGTCTGTCGGCACTTGTAGTCATACAGGATATTCGTAAGTTCGAGGAGAACAAGTCTGTTTCTGTCAATGTTTACTATATGGTGGACAAAGATAACAATATAATTCAGGAAAGTTGTGAAAAAGATGGTGTTATTGTATAATTTGTGTCTCATGTATGCTATGCAAGACATGTAAATATTTTGGCAATTTGGATTAGTGGTAATTCCCATGCATTCGCATTTTGTTTGCATTAGAAATTTGTCAAAGTTGGTTGGTAGTCAGCAGAGTAAGAAGAAAGACAAAACTTTATTTGTGATAGTTGTCTACAGTATTTCAGAACAGAGGAGAAACTCGCAAGTCACACAACCCTCTGCCAGCAACAAAAGGCTGTTCGCATTATTTTCGTTACTGAGAATGACAAGTACTTAGAATTTAAGAATTATAGCAAACAGAAAATTTTGGGTTTCATTGCCTATTGTGACATTGAAAGTTGCTTGAAACCCTTGTCCACTTGCTTGCCTAGTTATGAGAAGCGTAATACCACTACAATTAACCAACATGTTCCATATGTATGTAGCATTTTGTTGGTCTATTCATACAATCCAAGTTTATCTAACTACTTTGAGTTTGTGGGTGAAGACTGTATGCATCAAATAGTAGATAAATTAGTTGATTAACAAAGTGGGCTGCAGGAATTTACAGTGTGATTGTTGTGATGAAGCCAAAAACCCCTGCTGATGAAGCTAGTTTGGCAGCTCAAAAATGTTGTCTCATTTGAAAGGAAAAGCTCGATATAGATTTCGTGGTTGATCATGATCATCTGATGAGCGAAATCAGAGGTCGCGCACATAATAAACACAATTTGAACATTAGACTACCCAAGAGACAACTTGTTGCTGACTTTCATAACTTGCAGAATTATGATGCTCACTTTCACATAAAGCCTTTGGCTGAACATCACATAACACAACATGATGGAACCGTGGTAATCGAAAACCTGGGAAAAATCCAGGTGATTGGAATAACCCTTGAGAAATATAAATGTATCACCAAAAGTAATCCCAATGGGATTGATTTCACAGGAAAGGCACAATATTTCAAATTACATTATATTGATTCATTATAGTTTATGAGCGCCTCTCTGGAAAATTTGGCAGATAATTTACAACCTGCGCAATTGCGTATCACTTGCTCGAGGTTTCCAGACAACACGCAATTTGAATTGGCAAAATGGAAGGGAGTTTTTCCTTATGACTTTGTTAACTCATCAGCCAGTCTGATGTGCACGCCACTCCCACCAAAGAATGCATTTCATAATGTGATTAAAGGTGAAGGCATTAGCGATGAGGATTACTCTCATGCACAAGCCATGTGGGATGTGTTCAACTGCCATTCAGTATTTACTTGAGGACACTTGTTTGTTGGCAGATGTTTTTGAGAATTTCAGGACCATATGGTTGGCTCATTATGGTCTTGACATCACCATGTATGTCACAGCTATCTCTTTCATGGGACATATTATTGTCAATGACATGTGCATGGCTAGAGTTGTTGACTGAACCAGACATGTATCTTTTTGTAGAACATGGGGTTAGGGGCGGCATTACCCAGGTTTCCAGAAGGTGTGCAGAAGCCAATAATATTTACATGGGTGAAGATTACGACCCTAGTGTAGCATTGAATCGTATCTGTTATTTCGATGTAAACGGGCTGTACAGTCACACAATGTGACCCAAACTTCCAATTGGCAATTTTAAGTGGAGTGAGGTTGACGTGTTTTCATCGTGGTATTTCGCGAATACATTGAATGACGGCGACACTTGCTTTTTCGCAGAAGTTGATTTGTCTTTTCCAGATGAATGCCACAATGATCTAGCAGATCTGCCTTTGGCCCCAGTAACTGTCATAACTCCGAACGGCTGACATGGAAAACTTCTTTTGACACTCGCACCATGGATGAAATATGTTAAACACGGGGAAACACTGAAGCTCTAGTTGATTTATGGGGCCAAACTTGACTCTCTTCATCGTGTTTTGTGCTTTGAGCAGAAGGCATGGATGATGCAGTACATCGAATTTAACATTGACAAGTGTGATCAGGCTGCGAACGAATTCGAGAAATCGTTTTTTAAGCTGATGAATAATTCCGTATATGGAAAACTTTACAGAATGTCCGTCGGTAAAGGGATATAAGAGTCGTTTCCAGGTATGACACGATCTACAGGGCTGTGGAGCTGATAAGTCGTCCTGTATTCCAGGAAAGGCAAATAATTCATGAAAATCTAGTCCTGATCAAGATGACAAAGAACTCTCTTACGTTTAACAGGCCTTTGTACACTGGTGTTGCCATTTTTGACCTTTCAAAATTAACCCTGTCTGAATTTTACTATCAGTACATGCATACCAAGATTTATCCGCCGGCCTTACCCCTCTTGTATTATGATATCGATTCCTTGATCTATTCTGTTGCTTGTGATGACGTATATAAAGTATTTACCCCATATTTAAAAATGTGGTTTGATACATCTAACTATGCGCTCGATAATCTGCAAGGATTCTCCCATGAGAACAGAGGATGTACCAAGCTTTACTATTGCGAATGAGCAGTGTACACATAAGGCTAAGGGTGTGAATTTTAATGTCTTACAGAAGCTCCGATATGAGGATTATCGAGATTGCCTCGAAAATTGCACCAGGGTTTTGGGGACACAACATAACTTTCATTTGCATTGTCACGAAGTCTACACCGAACGTGTGATCAAATTAGTGTTGTCGGGTTTGGACACCAAGCGCTTCATTGAAGTAGATGCTGTATCGACCTTACCCTGGGGGCACTACAAAATCCCTTCCTAATTTTTCCCCCCGCAATGTTAACTTCAGTGACACAATAAATACAGCCCTGCAACCAACACCATATCTGTCAGCACCTCACCACCAATTATGTCCATCTGCAAACACCACAACCTGCACTACATGCACTACAACAATTAAACTCATAGCTGTCTGCAACATCTACAGCAGCTGCTGCATAAATATCGAATCGACTTCCCTCCCTCCACTCGAGAAGACATTCCTACCTACGTAATATGCTTGACGTGTTTTTAAACCTGCTGTTTGTCTAACTGTAGACCATGTTAACAGCTACCTGTTAACCGATACATCTATTCAGAATTGCATCGCACATTATCTTCGATCCAACACCTCTTGTGTTCGTTGATATCAATATTATCTACATTGCCCCTTGTTTCCTCTTCACAGCGTGGGATCGCATAACATGATTTGAACATACTTTTTAAATCTACGAATACAAAGTGCTTCGTGTGTTATTGGGCATCGTTGGTGTGTGTAGATGCTTGGCAATACTTCACCTGGACGTGACGTATGAGTATGTCATAAAGAACGCGCCATCTGTGCATCATAACGAACACCCCTACAGTGAGTCATCCAATGTATATAGGTAATTTTTAATGATCTGTCTGTTTTGTATACATTTTTTGTTGTTTAGTAAATATCAACTTGTTTTTAAGAAATGATTGTACAAGTTTGGTTTTGTTGTACACATATTTTGGTAAAATATGAAATTGTTTTAATGATCTGTCTTTTTTTTGTATATAAATGTGAAAACTTCAATGACTGCTTTGACAAGGCAAAACAATTATCATTAAATTAATTGTTTAATAGAATAATTTGTCTTGTTATGTAATTGTTTTAATTATTTATATCATTTTTATTGTATAATCTGTTTACAATATTTAACTTTGTTTGAATGTGAATGACGAAGTATTTGTGAACGATAAGTGTGGGGTTAATTCTGTTTTACAAAACACTAACATTGCTTACACAATTTGAGAAACCAACGAATATGTAAGAGTTTTGGAAACATAAGTGCTCGAGAAAGCCCTGTGAATGAATATAAAAATTAAAAGGATTGAGAAAGTTTGAAAAAAAAAACTCGAGAAAACAATCTAGTGTTATGTAAAAAAACTGTTAACATACATTTACTGCGGCTGTGAGACAACATGAGAATTTCTGCTGCTACTTCTGGTATAACACACATACTTTATACTAAACTCCGAATACCTAAAGACATGTAACATACGTAAGTTTATTATTTTTTTAATGTAACTTACTATTGATAAAGATTTTTTTAAAATAGTTTTTTCAGGAATGCGTAATTCATTACATTTTCTCACTAATTATGTGTGTGAATTCCGTTTTTAAGCTAACCTACGCCATAACTTCAGTTTACAATCAGACGGTGGCCAAAGCAGATATATGGTTGCTCCCGACACCTCGCCCAGCCTATCATTTGTCCCTAGTCCTGCACCGACTCCCTAAGTGAACAGACGTGTTCCCCGTATTAAATTATAAGTTATACGTTGTAAGCCATGTGTCTAATATTGTGATTAGCTTCCATTGGAAAAATAAACGGGTGAATTCGTAAGCGGGGATAAATAATTTTAATATCTCACTTTTGTTTTAGAATGCGTCGTTTTTTTGTCTTCATTGTAGGTATAATGATATTAACTAGTTGCTTTCTTTATAGCACCTGGACAGCTGGGCCGGTCATTCACGTGGAAATAGCTTCTGTAATTCGTTTGTCATTCCTTAGTATTACATTCGATGAGTCTGTCTTAAATTTATATGTTCGTAGGGAAATAGTTATCAATATTTTTTTTACATTCATGTGGTTTATTAATTCGTCGTAAACACAATTTTTATCATTTTTAAAGTGTTTCGATAAGTAATTTTTTTTTTAACTCGTTTCCTTTTGTGCTAGTCGAGGAGTAATGTAGTTGCATTCGTTTTAATTAGATTAGTAAAATGCCATTGTGAATTTCAGCTGATTATTCTATAAAATACTAATTCTTTCAATAGCTATTACCTAATAATTTTCAATGAAATACTTCGTTATTATAAAATATGCCATAACCGCAGTCGACATTCAGATATCGCTGCACATGTCTTATCCCTCAGTCGCCTGCCAGACAGTAACAAACACCTAGCCCACGCTATCCCTTTCAGTACACCGCCACACGATGAAGGGCAAGGACCTACCATACCGCTCCCCCAAAAAAGAATTAAGAAAGACACTTAGCACACATTTGCATCAAACTGTACACCTATCAATTCACACGAAATTCATAAAATAAAAAAAATATTTTTTGATTGCTTAATTAAATCTAATTAATTAGATCTATCAATCTAATTGTATCGAATTATAAATTTGCGGATTAAATTTTTTGATCGGATTAATGATTTATCAGAATCTATTCTATATCTAACTAATAATCCGATTAATCAAAAGTGAGTTTGGACCCGCACGCCCCTTATACTCTGGTATGTACTTTTCTAAGAAAAACTGTGTCCTTAATTAACGCTCTAATGAACACGATGGTGCCGCGGTGGCTGAGCGGTTAGACTACTGTCTTCCCCCGAGGCGAACCGGGTTCAGTATCCGGCCGGGCTGGCCCGCTCCTGAGTTTGCGCCAAGTGGCAATCGCACCGGGCGATGCCACTGGTCTGCAGGTTTCCTCAGGGATCTCCCGCTTCTTCCGTCCTTGCATTCCAGCGCTGCTTAATACTCATGTTGTTTCACCCACATCGGTTCTCAAGACCTTGTTGTTCAGAGCAGTCCAACTCTCTCTTTTTCTCTCACACAAGCAATGAACACGATGCACTGTACAGTAAGTGAAGCACAGAGGAATATTCCGCTGCTAGGCTGAACGAGGCTCTTAATTTGCTGACAACCAAGAAAATATTCTAGGCACAGTATTCGTGCACAGTACATTATATACTACATGTAGCACTGTGTGTAGCACATATACACTACATGTAGGACCGTGTGTGGCACATATACACTACATGTAGGACTGTGTGTGGTACATATACACTACATGTAGGACCGTGTGTGGCACATATATACTGCACGTAGGACTGTGTGTGGCACATATTTACTACACTTAGGACTGTGTGTGGCCCATATACACTACACTTAGGACTGTGTGTGGCACATATATACTACATGTAGCACTGTGTGTAGCACATATACACTACATGTAGGACTGTGTGTGGCACATATACACTACACTTAGGACTGTGTGTGGCACATATACACTACATGTAGGACTGTGCGTAGCACATATACACTACATGTAGGACCGTGTGTGGCACATATATACTGCACGTAGGACTGTGTGTGGCACATATTTACTACATGTAGGACTGTGTGTGGCCCATATACACTACACTTAGGACTGTGTGTGGCACATATACACTACACTTAGGACTGTGTGTGGCACATATATACTACATGTAGGACTGTGCGTAGCACATATACACTACATGTAGGACCGTGTGTGGCGCATACAAGATTAGTACAGAGAGACTAAATGGCGTGATGGTGCCGGGAAAGGGCCTTGCATCTGATTGGCTCTTGCATTTTGCATAAGGTTCCCTATTGGCTGTGCTGCGAGGTGGCAAGTTACAACATAGGGTTTTGCAATTTTTTAAATATTTATTCCTAAATTGTTCTAACTATTTTATACAGAAGAATTAAGTTTTTTAATATAATTTTACAGGCAAAAGGTTGAAAACTAGTTGTAAAATAAAATTCCCCAAGATAGTACGGAAAAAAGTGTGGACTTAGAATCTGGCTAGAATACTGTTAACAACTTATCAGAGCATATAGTTTACACAAACCAGACAATTCTGTAATGCAGTCGGTCGGAATTCGCAAAATTTCACAGACAGTGTTACACGTGGATCGTTTATGATTGAACAGTAAAGGAGACAAAGGGTTAATAAAATTTTCTAATATTTAACATTGTTGAAATTATCCTAATAATATTATAAATGCGAAAGCTTGTTTGTTTGTTTGTTTGTTACTCAATCACGCCGTAACGGCTCGGCGGATTTGGATGAAATTTGGCACGGTGGTAGATTATATTATGGATTAGCACATAGGGTAATTTTCGTCCCGGAAAAAACGAACAGTTTGTTAGGGAATATATAAAATACGTCGCCATCCATTAATATAGAGCACTTGGTCATTATAAGTAAGGTTTGAGTTTTGCATGCGGGCCAAATCGCTGGTAACAGCTGGTAATTGATGACTGTATAAAACCTGCACTAAGAAAAGTCACTTTTGATCATTTTTCGTACATCTTGATAGGAAATCCCTTCACACTAACCTCTATGCTGTAAAAATAGGAACGAACTTTCGTTATTAACCAGGAATAACGGTGCTATGCCCTTCATCGTCATTGCGGAAAACGTACGCACAGCGCACATTTCTAGCGTCTCGAGGGCATGCAGAACAGCTGCACAGGCCTGCTGGAACGTACACTCTTAACTATCTCAAAACTGAAATAATTCCGACTTCCTGGCTCCGCATATTTCCTCAGCAACATCGTGTTGATGCCTGGACGAGTCAGTTAACCACCAGAGACGAACGGAATTTGTAGAATTCACAGAAACAGTTATTAACGCCGTACTTCCAGGCGTATGCCTCTTCTTCCTGACCAGTTCAAAATGTCCTCATATGGGTGTGCGTACAAGTCTAAAGCTGTATCTACTTATAATACGTATTTTCCAGGTACAGAAATATTTATTAGAATAACGAAGATGAAGGCGGTTGCATGCCCGAGACAGAAAGTACGTTGCTGGATGTTTGACGAGTCTGTGTTCCTAAAATGTTTACCTACGTGATGAAAACTACCATAGGTGACGACTGAATGTGATACTTTCAACATTTCAAGATACTGCACACGCTGTGTTCAATCTGGCATCACGTCGAAGCCAGTTCAGAGAGTTGCTCTTAGTGGTGATGGAGCACTTGATGTGCGTGTCAGTGTAGACCTCATCGCCCCCTCGCTACTATACTTCAAATGAATGCGAAAACATGAGCGACATAGTTAAAAAACCTTTGGCAGTATATTTATGAGAACTATACAGTACGAGTACGAAATGAGGAGCAGCAGTAGTAGGTGTAGTAGCAGGCAGCAGTAGTAGGTGTAGTAGCAGGCAGCAGTAGTAGGTGTAGTAGCAGGCAGCAGTAGTACGTGTAGTAGCAGGCAGCAATAGTAGGTGTAGTAGCAAGAAGCAGTAGTAGGTGTGGTAGCAGGCAGCAGTAGTAGGTGTAGTAGCAGGCAGCAGTAGTAGGTGTAGTAGCAGGCAGCAATAGTAGGTGTAGTAGCAGGCAGCAGTAGTAGGTGTAGTAGCAGGCAGCAGTAGTAGGTGTAGTAGCAGGCAGCAGTAGTAGGTGTATTAGCAGGCAGCAATAGTAGGTGTAGTAGCAGGCAGCAATAGTAGGTGTAGTAGTAGGCAGCAATAGTAGGTGTAGTAGCAAGAAGCAGTAGTAGGTGTGGTAGCAGGCAGCAGTAGTAGGTGTAGTAGCAGGCACCAATAGTAGGTGTAGTAGCAGGCAGCAGTAGTAGGTGTAGTAGCAGGCAGCAATAGTAGGTGTAGTAGTAGGCAGCAATAGTAGGTGTAGTAGCAAGAAGCAGTAGTAGGTGTGGTAGCAGGCAGCAATAGTAGGTGTAGTAGCAGGCAGCAATAGTAGGTGTAGTAGCAGGCAGCAATAGTAGGTGTAGTAGCAGGCAGCAATAGTAGGTGTAGTAGCAGGCAGCAGTAGTAGGTGTAGTAGCAGGCAGCAGGCAGCAGTAGTAGGTGTAGTAGCATGCAGCAATAGTAGGTGTAGTAGCAGGCAGCAGTAGTAGATGTAGTAGCAGGCAGCAATAGTAGGTGTAGTAGCATGCAGCAATAGTAGGTGTAGTAGCAGGCAGCAATAGTAGGTGTAGTAGCAGGCAGCAATAGTAGGTGTAGTAGCAGGCAGCAGTAGTAGGTGTAGTAGCAGGCAGCAGTAGTAGGTGTAGCAGCAGGCAGCAGTGGTAGGTGTAGTAGCAGGCAGCAATAGTAGGTGTAGTAGCAGGCAGCAATAGTAGGTGTAGTAGCTGGCAGCAATAGTAGCATGGTTGGATGGCTAGGAGAGTTCGTTGCCAGTACATTCACTAACTTATTTTTACAAAGAGTGTTTTTGTCACTCATTCTCTACTGGCGTTACCGTCCTGCTACGTCTTCCTGTGGCACTTCCAAACTGAAAGTGATCAAACTATTTACTAGTAGCAATGTTAATTTCAGGGCCATTTAATATTTTTGTATGTATCTGATGCATATATTTTCGGATGTATCACTTAAAAAAATAAATAAATAAATAAAATAAAATTGTTAGCCGTGTTGGAATGTTCAGAAATGATATTTCTGATATGCGTGATGTCTTGAGAGCTCAAGGTCCTTGTATGAAGTGCGCGTTCTCTTAATAGTTGAATATTTTGGACGCACGTTTAATGTGTGCTTGCAAAATCGTGTATTTCAAACACAGTTGATGCGCCAGGCTTGCTATAGGCGATATTACACGATACCTGCTCTCGTACTTGGTTCTTTTACAAGCTCTGGTTTACGAGCCGGTATACCAGCCGCCATGGAAGATTCATATTACACGACAGCAGTTTGCGTACTAGCATTTGGCACCCTCGGTGAGTGCGCAGTGTGTGGTTTGTAGTAACTATGAACCCCATTCGTAGAACTGCTGCCAGTTAGTCACTTGCATCGGCTTATAAAAATGCTTGCTAGCACATCTTAATATTATATATTACTGTCAGCATTTCACGTTAATTATTTGTTTACTAGTATAGTTTCATTCATTTTTTTGAAAATGACGTGCAGTCACTAGAGTACGAGTGTGTTATTTTTAATTTTGACGAAAATAACTGATCAGTTGCTAAAATATAGTTTTTTTTTTATATGTACCGGGAAATTATCGGCATGTAAAATTTTATGTTAAAAAAAAATTGGGTTTGACGCAGCTTCGAACTCATGCCCAAAATATACATAGTTGTGCGAGCACCGCAACTCCATTACTGTGCACCAACTTACGCTCCAGATATTGCCTTTATATACTGTAAATAAGACACTTTTCAAGTAAGTTTTTCATGCAGTAGGTAATGTTTTGAGCATTTAGAATGGTTCTAAATAGTAATTAAAAGTTGTTATCGCCAATATTATGCGTCGTTGTCGTATTTTAAATATATTTGAGAGAGTTTCAATTGGTTTCAACCTCACGGATGTCAATTCAAAATGGAGGCGTCCTTTTCAGTTTCTTCATCAACACGTTTCAAGTAGTAGCCATGGGGAGCGCCCTACGCAATGAAACTACAATGTGATTGGTCAGGTACGATAGTCGGTATGGAACGTGCCACGGAAAATAGGACAGGTCCAATTACAAAACCTGTGATGAAATCTGGCAGCGCCAGGTGAAAAATGCCATGACGGGTGCCGTACAGGCCGGCATAACAGCAGCTATGGCAGACCTTGCGCAAGCTTTGACGAAATCTGGTACTGTGTAATTTGGTCATAAGGCGAGGATGTTCAGTCCACTGCTCGCGTGTGCGCGCGCGCACACATACACACACTTTATTTTATATCTGTTCGAAATGCTCTTCAACTCGCACACTTAACAGGCAATATTGCCTCTCACAAAAATTATTAAACGCATTTTTTAACACAATGGCCTGCCAATAACACAATTTAATGTTTTTTCAGCTGTACAAGAAATAGAAACTAACTAACTGTCCAAAATGAGATAATTCACTCTGAAATGAAATACCACGAGTTAGGCCTACTTCAATGAATCTATAAAACCACGTTATGAAACGTTTTCGCAGTTTTTTAATAACTGCTCAGAATAACGACATTATTGCATATTTTCAACGTCTTAACAGTATGTAATAAAAAAATAAGTTTTATTAAGCAAACATAACATTTACGTCGGCCTTGTTACATTTTCTGTGAATAATTTAATTTATTATAGTGATATGTCACAAATTCACCGAAATTGTGATTTTAAAATCATTATACTAGAAACATGCATTCACGGTAAAGTGAGTACTTTTGAATTTGGAATAATAAATAATAAATGTGTTTTATTTTAGCCTTTGCCGTTAATTTCCTAGTGCGGTGGAATATACACAATGTGACTATCACTTACACGGCAATATACATTTATAAAGGCCGTAAATGGAAAAAAAAAAAAAAAAAAGACTGAAAGGCAAAGAAACTATGGGCTCAAAAGCGCTCTCTTTATTGTGAACAGTGTATAGTTGTGTTTAGTCCGGACTAGAGGACGGATCCACATCCGATTACATTTTCTCTTATTTTGAGAGCCGTATTATTGCTAGTTCGAGGATGATATTGCCTTAGAATGAACTAACTTTTAGTCCCGACTTAGGGTTCGACTAACTACGAGTCTAAAATATGGTGAACTTAAAATGTTTGCTAATATTAACTTACGTGCAAGTCAAAGCTAGAAAAAAATTCGAGATCGATTCTGTCAATTTGATGAAGTAAAAATATGCCAAGTTAGTAGATTAAATGTTATAGAATAATATTTTAAAGGAAATATAATCGTAATACATTAATGTTAAGTTATAGCGAGACCTTTAGAATGTTTCGAGTCAATGAAGTGCCTTTTCCAAACAAAAAAGGATTCTTACCGGACATGATATACTTTCAAACAGAAATTTGAGTGAAAATCCTACATTTAATACATATTTAGCAATGTATATTACTTAACGGCGTGTTAGCGATAGCTCATTGGAAACATTGTGGTTTTATGTGCAAAGTCTGCAAGTACGACTAATCTCTCGGTAACTAAAGTTTTAATACATATTTAGCAATGTATATTACTTAACGGCCTGTTAGCGATAGCTCATCGGAAACATCGTGGTTTGATGTGCAAAGTCTGCAAGTACGACTAATCTCTCGGTAACTAAAGTTTTAATACATATTTAGCAATGTATATTACTTAACGGCGTGTTAGCGATAGCTCATTGGAAACATCGTGGTTTGATGTGAAAAGTCACCAGTACGACTAATCTCTCGGTAACTAAAGTTTTAATACATATTTAGCAATGTATATTACTTGACGGCGTGTTAGCGATAGCTAATTGGAAACATCGTGGTTTGATGTGCAAAGTCTGCAAGTACGACTAATCTCTCGGTAACTAAAGTTTTAATTTTTTTTTTCAACCTTTTGCATGCTTTGTAGTTGACAAAAAATACAATTTATCATAATTATTTTTGGCGTAAAAAAATTAAATATGTCCGCACTACCAGTGCTTAGGCGTGTGCAATTCACTATATGTGCTATAAAATACTACATGTGCTACAAAATACTACATGCGCTACAAAATACTTACACAACTACGTGGAATAATAAAATTACCAGTATATTAATTTTTTCGTTCTCCATTCTGAGGTATTACAATAGAGGATCGATAGTAAGATTTATCAATGAAAATTGAAAGCAAAAAAAACTTTTTTTTCTCTTATGGAAAACATGTTAAAAGAAATCTTAATTAATTTATTTAACATATACTTCCTGTCAAAACAAATAACCATAGCTAACATATTTACACGAACAAGAGAGTTTCGAACCTGCATTTCACATTTAGAAATCAACAATATTATTCACAGACTTACAACAGAAATATTAGATACCATTAAATCATAGATTAAAAATTAAAAAATTTATAATTTACGGGAAATTAGGTCCTTAGGTTAAGGAACATTCTCTGTTTGAATTGATTGAAGCTTTTTGTAATGCGTGTGTCATCTCTTCTTTCATACAAAAGCTTTTACTTAAAACGATAATCTGAAAATCTGTATGCACAGGACATCTGACAACAGTGTACTTGGATGATCCATCGGTAAATGATATTGCTAATATAGTCAGGGTTTATGAATGCGATATAGTTAGTCTACCCTTTGTCCAGGTTAACTTCAGACCAATTCCGAGACAAGTCCTGGGACTAAGATATGACTATGAATACGTTCCTATGCGATATAGTTAGTCTACCCTTTTTCCAGGTTAACTTCAGACCAATTCCGAGACAAGTCCTGGGACTAAGATATGACTATGAATACGTTCCTATGCGATAAGTAATGTGTACAAGTTGATAACTGTTTGGTACGAGTATGAAACAGTGTGCTCTGAAAAGAACGTTCTCACTTATTTCCCGTCAAATCGTTTTTGCGTGAACAAGTTTATTTCTGTAAATTAATATTCTGGGAATACATTTTTCCTATAAGATACAAATAAATTATGTAAGCCAGTATATATTTTTAGTTTTATCATATTAAGTAAATTTAAAGAGAAAAAATTATCAAAATAATAAAAATCTCATTTTTAGTGTTTGCCTGTGAAGTTAAGCGGGAGAAATGAACAACTATATAAGTGTAGCTATATCTGTAGGCTTTTAGCGCAAAGTCCCATACATAGCTAATGTGCCCAGTAGAGCGCACGTATGGAAACTCTGCACTCCTTGCGCGTAGGGGCGATAAGGTGCTTGGCGTGCATGTTAGAGTCAACCGTATCGCACCCTTAACCCGCTACCTGCGCCGACAGGCAAGCACCCTTACACACACACACACTCACACACTCATTGTTAAGGCTCACTTGTTTCTCTGCCAGGATCTTGTCTCATGTCGTTTCACTTTAAAGCGATTTGCTTAAAGGCTTTTTGAGAGAAATTTTTTTATGTGTTACGATATTTTATGGTTAATGTACATAATATCGATAACAACTTGAGAGGAATATCAAATAATATTAAAAATAACAACCAGTGAGGGATTGTTTTATAATGAAAAAGTAAGAATTATAATTTAAAATTTTGATTAATACAGATTTTCAGCTAAGGTGTTTTGTTAACGTCACAGTGGTGTTATATCACAGTTTGTTTGAAATCGAACTGTTGATAAACCTGCGGTATTGATCAGTAAACTTCTAGCTATTTTGACCCTTAAAATTTACTCCAAAAATTTAACATAAATGTAGAGAACAGCACAAATAATTTCAGAACAAAAATTTTGAGATCCAATATATCTGATTCATTTGGTACCATTTTGAGATTTGTCCGAAAAAGATACAAATTTATAATTCATGTAATTTTTTCATTTTTTCTTAAAGAAAGGTTTTTTTTTGTTACCCTACTATTTCGGAATTTATTTCATATCTCAACGTAAAATGCCGTAATGCAATAAAAAATTTAAAATGTAATCGAAGCCCCTTGAACGTCATTAATTGCATTTTTGCTAAATGTAAGCCAACTGAAATATGACGACTGCCTGGTCAGCGGGTTTCCCGAATGAATGTTGGTAGAGTGAGAGATTTGAGCGGCTCATAACATCGACGTCTTACCAGCCGATGTGAGGTGAATGTGGAGAAACGTCCAAATGCAAGGGTGGAGGAAATGGGAGATCCACGAGAAAACCCGTCGACCAGCGGCATCGTCAAGCAAAATTCACATATGCGAAATCAAGGGGTGACACCACGGGGAATTGAACAAGATTCATCTTGGTAGGAGGTGAGTCGCATGTCCAATATAACGTCCTAAAGTCGTTTCGCCGAATTGAAATTAAAGACAAGAAGAGATGTCCTGACTGGTATTTCTAATAGGCTTCTTCCTTGTAGAGTCGACCAGCAGTGACGTCCTGACTGGCTTCTTCCTAGTAGAGTCGACCAGGAGATAAGTCTGGACAGGCTTCTTCCTTATAGAATCGACCAGAATAGATGTCCTGACCATAAGAGAATCGACCATAAGAGACTTACTGACTGGCTTCTTCCTTGTAGAATCGAGCATAATATATCCAGACTGGTTTTTCTTGCAGAATCGACCAGGAGAGAGGTCCTGACTGACTTCTTCCCTTCAGATTCGACCAGGATTGGTGACCTGACTGCCTTCTTCCTTGTAGAATCGACAAGAAAAAACGTCCCGATTGGTTTATTCCTTGCAGAATCAACCATGAGACACTCCCTGACTGGCTTCTTACTTGTAATGTCGGCGAGGAGAGATGTCCTGACTTGGTTATTCCTTGCCGAGTTCACCAGGAGAGACGTCTTGAAAGGTTTCTTCCATGTAGAGTCGAACATTACAGACGTACTGACTGCCTTCTTCCTTGTAGAATCAATCAGGATAGATATCTTGTCTGTTTCCTTGTTGAATTGACAAGAAGTGAAATCCTGACTGGCTTCTTTATTGTACAGTCGTCAATGAAAGATGTCCTGACTGATTTCTCCCTTGTAGAGTCGAACAGGAAACATGTGCTGAATGCCTTCTTCCTTACAGAATCAACAAGGATAGATATCCTTACTGGCTTTTTCTGTGCAGAATCGACCAGAATATATCCTGGCTGGCTTCTTCCTTGTAGAGTCAGTACGAAAAGACATCCTGAAGACATTTTTCCATTTACAATTGACCATGAGAGTCGTCCTGATTGGCTTGTTTCTTCTAGAGTCGACCATGAGAGATATTATGTCTAGCTTCTTCCTTGTAGAATCGACCAGGAGATATGGCCTGACTGGCATTTTCCTTGTAAAGTCGATCATGAAAGTTGTACTGACTACCTTCTTCCTTGTAGAATCGACCAGTATAGATATCCTGACTGGTTTATTCCTTGTAGAATCGACCTGGAGAGACAGCCTGTCTTTTTTCCCTTCTATAGTCGACCATGACAGAAGTCCTGAGAGTGCTCTCCCCTGTAGAATCAAACAGGTGTGACGTCCTAACTGGCTTCTTCCCTGTAGACTCGGCAAGAGATATCCTGACAACCGTTTTCCTCGTAGAATTAACCAGGAGAGATGTCCTGACTGGCTTCTTCCTTGTAGAGTCGACTAAGAGAGACATCTGACTTATTCCTTTTAGAGTCGACAAGAAGAAACATCCTGACTGACTTCTTCCTTGTAGAGTCTACCAGATGAGAAGTACTGACTGGCTTTTCCCTTGTAGAATCAACCAGAATAGATGTACTGACTGGCTTCTTCCTTGTAGAATTGACCAGAATAGATGTACTTACTGGCTTCTTCTTCATAGAATCGACAAGAAGAGACATCCTGACTGGCTTCTTCTTTGTACATTCGACCAGAATTGATGCCCTGACTGGCTTATTCCTGGTAGAATCGACAAGAAAAGCTATCCTGACTGTTTTCTTATATTTAGAACCGAAAAGGATTGATGTACTTACTGGCATCTTCCTTGTAGAATCGACAAGGACAAACGTCCTGGCTGGCTGCTTCTCTGTAGAATCGACCAGAAGAGAGGTCCAGACTGCCTTTTTCCATGTAGAATCGACCAGGATAGATGTTCTGACTGGCTTCTTCCTTGTAGAATCGACCAGAATATATGTCCTGACTTGCTTCTTCCTTCTGGAATATACCAGAAGAGACATCATGACTGGCTTCTTTCTTGTAGAGTCGACCACGAGAGACGTCCTGGACGGCCTCTCCCTTTTAAAATAGAACAGGAGAGAGAGAGAGAGAGAGAGAGATGTCCTGACTGGTTTCTTCCTTGCAGTATCGGCCAGGAGATACGTCCTGACTGTCTTCTTCCTTGCAGAGTCGAGTAGGAGAGAGGTCCTGACTGTCTTCTTATTTGTAGAATAGACAAGAAGAGGCATTCTGTCTGGCTTCCTCCTTGTAGAATCGACAAGAAGAGACGTGTCCTGATTGGCTTCTTCCTTGTAGAGTTGACCTGGAGAAACGTCCTGACTGTCATATTCCTGGTAGAATCACAAGAAGAGACGTCCTGACTAGCTTTACGCTACAGTTTTGGTACTAGGAAACAATTATGTTTGGTCCACCTTCTACATTCAAGTAAAAGAAGTCATCTAAAATTAAGATATTCTAAGGACCTAACCTGTGTAATGCTTGATTAAAATAAATATTTCTACGTTTATATATTATCGTAACTGTCGCCATTTATTAATTTTTATTTGTAAGATATTTCAATTTGATTTGTGTTTCTCCTAGATTTTGCCTTAACAATATCAATTTTCATATAAACCAAATATATGAACATATTTCTTCAGCTAATTGGTCCATAAGAACATATTTATGATATAGCATTATACTTACATTAAGAACTTTCACTGACATGATACAAACACTTTTCAGCCAGGATATTTACGTCTTATGTGCCTTTACAAATTTCGCAAGAAAATTCATAGTCAACACGGATATTATTCTCAACCATATATTGTGCTATCATCTGGCACACGTAAAAACTCATGAGCAAAATTGTATCTCCTAAATATGGTGTAAAACTGAAATTATTTCAATTTCTGTTCTTTCATTTAAAAAAACTGACTTTAAAAATTATCAGAAGTGCTGAAAACAGCCTTTAAAATAAATCTAAGTTCTGACGGAACATTATATGCATATAATTTGCATTTAAAAGCAGACATCTAAAAAATGAAATTCCATAAAAATTTCTAAACCATAATTTTTTTCCAATTTCAGGGAACCAACAATTTGTACTACCCAGGACCAACATGTCCTCTATCAGAAATTTGATCAGAAGATCGAAATTGTACGTATAATCGAAGAACACTTAACTTGTGTGGTCTAGGACCCTGCAGCATCTCGCTACGAGACACAAACTGAAGGGGATTATACATCTTAATATTTAGAGGCAACGACCCCCACCAAAACCAGAGGTATAACAATTTTGCTACAAAACAACCAATGACATTTTACTTCCGCATATAAACTCTTAGAAATCATTAAATTTTGATTGGAAATACAAAGTAGCAACGCGCTCCTTGTTGTCTGTTTATTCAAAGTGACGTGCTAGTGAGCGCCAATCCCCATACTGACTCTGTTTCCTGGCCGGCGGATGAACCACTCACTAGTTCGCAGTACATGTCGAGAACTCAGGCCGGCCGCCATGCGTGTTTCTTGAGCAACATCGTTTCTCGTCCATGTCCGTAACATTTCATGTGTTGCTCGCCAGTTTCAATCATCAGGAACATAAGACATAAGCAAGAAACATTATTTTTATATTTCATTAGTCTTTATTAAGGTAATGTGTACGGAAATTAACTTATGGTCGATAATTTTTCCCCTGTTGCATAGAGGTAGCCAGGCAAACTGGCTCACATGGTGACGCAGTCCGCACATTAGAAACACATCAAAATGGGGTGGGTGGGATTTTCCATGCTTGACATGAGACAATCTGTCTCAACATTGATAGCTACATGCAATACAAATTATAATACCGTGACTAAATACTATTGTTATCTGCGTGATTAACGCTAATACTGACTGCGGTATCTGTTTCCTACGCCACTTCACACATCCAGTTACTCATTTGCTCACCACTGAGACTTCTGTAGTGCAGCACGACTGATGTATGAGGGAAGACTCGCTCGTGACTAAGGATGACGTAATTTATCGCACAAATTCGCACAAAAAACGGCCAAATTCGAGACAAAATTCCCATTTTTTCCTCAAATTTGACCCTTTGCCCAACAAAATTACCCCTTTTCCCTCGAAATTTCCCTTTTTTACTTCATGTTTTTAAATTCCACCGATGACTCCACATTGTGGCATTTGACTCATAACACACGAGGGACGGGGGATTTTACCACTGGCAGCATATGTCCACTTATAAGCATAGTTGGCTGTAATTTCCGAACATTTTGAGATACAACTAACAAATTCATAACATAGGCATCACCCCCAACGATGGGAAGAGTTGCAGGTCCAAGTAAACCCTATGTCTACTTATAAGCATAGTTGGCTGTAATTCCCGAACAGTTTGAGATACAACTACCAAATTCATAACATAGGCATTACCCCCGATAACAAGAAGTGCCGCAGGCCAAAGTAAACTCAATGTCTATTTATAAGCATAGTTGGCTGTAATTTCCGATCCATTTGAGATACAACTGCCATAATCGTAATATATGTATCGCAACAGGCAACGAAAAGAAACGACCTAAAGACTCGCCTAAGCCACTTGACAGACATTGCGTGCTACGAGAAGATCGCACGGGCCTACATAATCGACAAATATGCTGGAGGAGGTGCTGGTATATTTCTGGCTTCCCTTAGGGTACTAGTCCGATGCCTTATCTGCTATTGCATTAGACATGTAAGGAGATGGAATAGCATACTGGCCTACGCACCTGACAGAGAGTGTATGGTTAAAATTCCTTCATTGGCTTACACATTCACCAGACTTGTCATCGCAATACTCGCCTTCGATGTTGGAGAATCGCAGAGGCATATATTCCCACTTCGCCTAAGTCAATGACACATTCGACAGGTGGGAATGATACGAGCTACACAAAGATGCAAGCAGATAACACAATGTTAAGGGAAAAACATTTATACGTACTTACCAACCAGCACAAGCACAGGGATGCTATACAAAACCAGATCAGCATAAGAGAACCACCTTATTACCAAAATAGAAACCATCATCCATCACCCACGACACTAACAGGGGGTGAAATCATTGCATGATCCGTAAGGCAGCCCAAGCAGTTGAAGTGACAGTACAGGACACTAGCCGAGAGAGAGGCGTCGGAGCATCAGACCAGCCGAGTCACACACTTGCCAACCAGCATTCGGTTCTGCGACAACACCTGACCGTCCTTACGAACCAGCTGAATCGAAACTATTACCAAGAGAGACGACACCGAGGCAAGAAGCATTTACCAACCAGTGCGCGAGCATTTAGTTATGTTTGGTGAAAAAAGTACTCTTGTGCAGTGTGCGGGAACAATAAGGTCAAACAGCCATGCAAAGGGAAAAAAATAGTTATAAGTAATTATCAACCAGAGAAAGCGCAGGCTATTTATTAAACGATGATTGACAAGATCAAGCAGCACTGGTCAGAACGACTTGCTTACGAAATATAATCATCACATGATTCACATAATCATCACTTGCAGCAGAATGCACATCTGACCTGCAGCAGTGTACCGTGCCTTCAATGCTAGTAATTTAGGACCGTCATACTCTGTGCTCGCATACCGAACCTGAACTTACAGACATTCGTACTATGTACCAGCACTCGTGTACCGAACATTCAATGCATATATTTAGAGACTCTCTCTACACATTCGTGTCCGAGCCTACAGTCTCCGAACTTCCATGTCCGTACTTACAAGTAGTCATACTCGTTTACCGAGCCTGTAATTATAGGCAGACATAATGTGTCCAAACTTCATTGCTCGTACTTACATCATGCCTCCCACCACTAGAGGCCAATACCATGTATGGCTTACACACCTATGGTTCGTTATGTACTGCGCCTTCAGTACGAAGGACAGCCATCACTAGCATGAGCATTCTGGGGGTAGAACAACATCTGTATGAACCGAGTGAAACCAGCCAACAGCAAAAAAATCGTGTCCGAACCCGCCGCCACATGAGTAGTTTATAAGGCTGTGGTCGACTGGCAGAGCACAAGTTCTAAGGATGGTACTAGTATATATATATCAGGGTGGCTGGCCAGAGACGAGTGCATATTCCTTTATGAGAGAGTATCAAGTGGCAGAACCGTAAGCACATACAAAAAAACAACATACATTAGTCGAGCAAGATAGAGAGAGAGAGAGAGAGAGCGAGAGAGAGAGAGAGAGAGAGAGAGAGAGAGAGAGATGACATTTATATAGCCAGAAGCTCATTAGGAAACGAATTACCGATGAAAAGTAAGGAGGCATCGTAACAACAAACACACACATACATTTCAACTAAGTATGTACTCTGCTTTTGTAATATGCAGAGCAGAGGTTTACCTTAACTGGCATAGCAGTGAAGACTTACTGGAAGCACAGAACACAATGACCATCCTGCCTTTCCATGCACGCTATATATTATCGACTAATAAAACAACTCCATGCCTGCAAGTACTACATCACTGCCACACCTTGACAAAACGTACGTACTTGTACATATGCTATTGAAAATAAGATATCATAGGTTCAATTCTCATACAGTGTTGTAATGTCCCGGATCGATGGTGCGAACAGTGACAGTGCACTAGTATCCAATATAGAAGGTGGAAGGTGCAGTCTATAAACTTGATGCTTCTGGAGAATGGTCTGCAACAGCCAGGTCCAATGTTGTAGGATCCTGACCTTCACATGAATTTTTGGTTGCAGACCTACATCACTTAGCAGGCATGGGAAAGAGTCCATCACCTGTTACAAGATGTCTTTTCAAGTTATCATGTCGTCCAAATTGACACTAGCACCGTTCGCATGTTAAAGTATTCTGCTTTGTGTTCATAGAACTACCAGTCTCATGTAGACGAGCATGGTAGCTGTTGGAAAATTACTTCTTGCAGAACTGGCACAGATGGCTTTCTGAAGTATGTTACATCTTCGATGTTCACTCTTCGAATAACAACAACACACTGACGATTCCGTCAATCCCACATGTTGTATATATATGTACCTTTCATTTGCTTTACAGTGCTCATCAACATGAGAAACTTTTCGAGCCGGTTCGAAGAAGTCGAGCTGGGGCGTTGAAACTACTCAATGTCATAAGTGTGGTCTTGAGTTCACATGTTATCAACCAACAGGAGGCGTTCCAGCCTATATATAACACAAAATATTGGACTATCAGGTAAAATTATGTCGTGAGGCATATAACAACCATCTCGAAAATTTTACGTATGAATAACATCCTACACCAGGTCATGCTGCAAGCATACCAAATTGGAATGGGTAAATCATGAATGCATCTGCTTTCCGCAGTCTAATGAAGATGTATGTTGCAACAGATATGGCGAAAGATATTTGTAAAAAGGTGTGTTAAAATATAATATATGGTTGGGATGTCAATATACCAAACCAGAACCGCACGACGATGAATATAGTCAGAGAGCCTTCAAGACATCGAATGTTCTGCTGCATACCACGCACGTCATCTAAGACAGTGTTGAAGCTAGTATATAGAAGATTTGTCAAGAGGAAGATGAGTACGTGGGAAAGGTTTCCGATTGGACATTACAAAGGATAGATCGGCTATAGTTGAGAACGAATTCACTTAGACCACATCGTAATTAGGCGCATACTCCACTATCACTTAGCATAATCTTCGATTGGTATATTTTTATCGTCATTTATTATCAATCAGTTCAATCAATAAATGATGTGGCCTCTGAGAGTTCGGAATTCAGGTAGAAATTCAATAGTCTTCTCCAGGCAGAATGGTTTTGAGCGATTCTCTGCGAGTTAACTTCAGCAACCATGCATACATCCTTGGCTCAACAGTCTGGTGGCCTTCCTTTGACTTTAGTAACTGATCTGATACATGTTGTTTTTTTATTGTCTTTTCCAGTAAAACCCAGGATTGACCTTTCCATACCTCTTTGGTCTGTTCCAAGTTTCCTTTTGTAAATTCATATAGTGTCTAGGTCTCACAGCCGTAAGTCAGCACTGGAAGAATGCACTGGCCGTAAACTGCTTTCTTTAGATTTATGGGCATATTTGATTAGAGAACAATAGAATATTTTCCAAATTCTTGCCATCCCAACTTTATGCGACAGAAAATTTCTGGTCTCATATCTGCTTCCATATTTACAATCTGGCCTAGATAAATGAACTCACTGACATATTCTAAATATATATTATTAATTTTTATATTACCTATTGTGAGCAATTAATTGGATATAACTTTTGTTTTTTAAAGATTTATGCTCAGGCCAACTGCTTTACACTCAGAGGCCAGATCAGAAGCCAAGGTTTCAAGTTCCTCAATGTTGTTGGCCAAGAGTGTAATGTCATCTGCGAATATCAAGATATTAAAGTCTTCTGCCATCGAATATAATTTCTTTTTCTGCCCATTCTAATTTTGAGATTGCCATCTCCAACACAGCTGAAAATAACTTCGGAGAGATGCGATCACCTTGCTTAACTCCTCTTTCATTGCGGAAGTCTGTAGTTTGCTCACTTACACTGACAAAGACTAAGGAGGTGTCATCGATGTGATGGAGCACTCTGATACAGGCCATGTCCACACACTGCTCTGTTAAGGCTTGCAGGACCGCCGTGTGAGTAACGGAATCGAATACCTTTTCAAAGTCCACAAAAGCTACCCAAAGAGGTATCTGGTATTCAGTTGTTCGGCTAATTAGTATTCGTATGACAATGATATGGTCGATTGTGCTAAAACTGCTGTGGAGTCCTGCTTGCTCAACAGGCTGGGCTGAATAAAGAGTGGAACTAATTCGGTTTAACAAGATCTTTGTAAACACTTTGTACAGCACAGACATGCATATAGGACGATAGTTTTTAATATTATTAATAACTTCCTTTTTTATGTAGAAGAATAATATTAGAATTATTCCATACTGATGGAAATGATGCACTGTGAAGGCAAGAAGAGAAGCCTTTAGTCAAGTGATTGATAGTTTCCTTACCAACCAGCTATTGAATATCAACTGAAATACTGTTGTTGCCCGCAGTGGTTCTATTTTCATGTTATCTATAACATACATTACTTCAGAGGGAAGTATATCTAGCATTTTGTATATATTAGAGAGGTCGGAGTATATTGGAGTGTTTTATATACTGCCATATAGGTTAATATAAAAATTTCTGATAAAGTCTCAAATTTCCTCTTTGTTAGTAATTCCGCCAATATTTCCATCAATTGCTAATATCTGCTTCTTACCAACTATGAGCTTTCGCTTTACTCTCTTTAAACTCGTTTTATTCTCTAAATGGGTTTCTTTTGACGCCTTCATTGTACTTATTTAAGTCAGCCTTCATTAATTTCCTCAAAGTTTTGCACAACTCGGAATACTCTACCATATCACAATTAGATTGAATCTTCATTACTACAACAGCAGAACATTACACATAGTGTGTGACATCACTACTACATGATGGGTCATCTGTGATGCATCAGACTTGAGGAGTCAAGAATGAGGGGTCAGATGTGAGGGGTCAGCTGTGAGGGGGCAGCAATGTGTACGACCTCTAGGATACTGGTGTATGTAAAGGCACACTTCGCTTGACTCGAGATGAAATACAGTGTTGGTCTGAAACTCGACAATTGACAGAATGAGCGCACAAGCAGTTGCCTGCTTGAAGTGCAGTCCCCGCTGGGTGAAGAACTAGCGACATTGACTGGTACAATGCTTAAATATCGATGATGAAATGTGTGTGTTAGTAGGTGTAGAGCACAGAAGCTAGACCTAGTATATATATATACACACACATATATATGCACACACCTATGCTGCTACTGTGGGAAGAACTTCAGTTTTGGTTCACATGAAGATGGTGCAAGCTGATGTAAAGCCTACCATAGAACGTGTCTCTATGAATGCACCTTCCTCAATGGCTGAAAAACAGTGTTGTTCCCATGGGAAGATTTTCAGCAAAAAGCTGCCATGATCGTCGTCATGAGAAATGCAAATGTGTAAAAGGACCGACCCCTAAATGTAATATATGTGGTGTGACAATTAGTAGAAGCGATAACCAAAAGAGACACACTGGTACATGTAAAGGTAATGCACCTTTGCTTGTCACGAGACAGAACATCAAGACTAACCTTCCTGCATAATCGTCATCATGTAAACTAACGATAGTCCGAGCACCCATAACATTACATAGGCCTGAATGGAGTTCCAAACCAGTGTGCGAAAAAGGAAATACGGGTGTGGCAGAACGTGAACCATACACATCGCCAGAAGTTGTGAACAACACCCCTGCACATAAGTAAAGTAAAAAAAAAAGATTCTACCCAGGATGTCGAGAACAACAATGTGACCTCCAAGTGTGCTGAGAACGACAATGTGACCTACAAATCTGCTGGTGATGATGTATATTCTACTGATGATGATGTACCGACATCTGCAAAGCGAAAGCATGTTGCTGAGACCTACTTGCAGTTGTGGCAGAAGAAACACAGATTCGAACCAAGTACTCTAGTCCAGAAGAACCTCAGAACCTACCCAACTCGGAAGACAAAGAACATAAATGCAGCCATGTATCGTGAACCTCCTGCGAAGAGTGACATGAAGTCTGGCTACTCTGAAGACCCCAATGACTTAGTTGAGAGACTAAGTGGGTTGGTTTCATTGCAGAGAGATGGATATCTGTCTGCTATCGGAGAGATAAGATAAATTATTGAAGAACTCATAGCTTGATTCTTTATTAAATTATGTATGCAATTGTGGTTTGGTTATGTATATAAATAAATATGTAAACATTTTCAATAAATTGGTTTCTTTTAAATTCCTACCATCTTAGAAATGTACTTTCTTCCATGTGTAAGCCGGTGTCTTTCTGCACTCACTTCCCGATGAACGACAAACCTGGTCTATGTATGCCTTATAACTTTTTACTATGTGTAAATACCGCATCATAGTTCTCATAGTGGAACGTTGTGCATGTCGACTTGTAGCTGTACTAAAAATATTCCCACAATAGTAACATAGATATGTAATGCTGTTGGAAATGCAGCTGACAAGTCTTCAACCATTGTAGCAGGGTACACGATTGTGGTAGATGAATCTAGTCATAACAATTTGCTTTCCACTGACAATGTTGGTGATCTTATCCGGTCGATCGCTGTACCAAGTTGGCCTCTTTACATGTTCATATTTCCACATTGGAGGTGTCTTTGTTACCTGCTCGAGTTGTGTCTTACACCAGCTACTGGTGTGTGTCTGTAACGGTAGCACTACCTTAACAACAAAGTAGGCAGCCAAGAATCTGTTCGTCCTGTTGCGGGTAAGTGTTTGTAGACGGATTTCATGCGAGAAGGTATTCTTTAGGCAGGGTATCCTTATAGGCGATGTTGTGCATTACAGCAGTTACTAAAAGTATTTCCACACTGGTAACGTTGATACCATAATGCTTGTCAGAACTCCTTGCTGTTGACGATACCAACGGTGTTTATAGACGGCTGTCTTCAACTGATGATTTTCGTCTGTAGGAGAATGTAACAGTAAGCTTTCTGCCATGTTCGACGACGAAGTGCTTCTATCACTACTTGATGATGGTTCGTGTCTCGGGTTGTTAAAGTGTGATACCTATGGCTGGCAGGCTGCAAATATTGGTGATTATGAGTATGGTCATGTACGAAATTAATTATATAACACAAACACACACAAACAGCCATTTTGTGTTTGTAACTATTTTCCTACTGTCTGCTCTAGCAGTCGACTGTAGAGTGAGTGGAACTGTGCAAGCAGCTGTCTTTAGGGACATGAGTTCGAGACTTCTCACAGATTATCACTATTGGGTAAACACACATAGCATCGCAGGTATCACAGTGGAACTGCTGGGTCGCAGAGTATAACTGCTTGTAATTGCAAAAGGCTTGGTACATGCGTTGAAGGTTCGAGCACAGGCAAGGTCATGAAGAAAGAGTATGACGACCTGTAGTTACAAAGACTCAGAACATGTGTGCAGGTCGGAGACAGAGTATGACAATATTTACGATTTGTTAGTTTGCGATGTCTCGATTGCTGGCTGTAAAGTTGTCTTCTTAACTTCTTTACACTCATACCATACACTATCAACTTAGTTCGAACACTTCCTTCTGTGTGCATTCAAGGTACACTCACTTATTTCGCATTCACCGTATGGGTAGGTCTTGTATATTATGTCTCTTCGTAAAGTTTGGCCATGGGGCCTCTACAAACGATTGTCTATTCACTGCTGGCGGACATGCCATGTCAGCATGCATTAGCACTCTCTACGGGAATTGAACCTGCGATATATTATTTTCAAGGATTGTAATCTGTCTCCACAGCTATCAGGATACATGCTTTAGTTCCTATAACCTTTAAATAACCTATGTAACAAGCGTGAATTACCACGCTGTACGAGAATTGAGCCAATGATATAATTTATTCACGATATCTTCGGCCTTTTCTGTAGCTCTGGTAAATACCTACTTTTGGTTACTGATTACATATCCTTCCGCTACAGGTAAATATAAACACTGCCATGTGACTTCTAGTTTTAAACCTGTCAAATGTGTTGGTTTCTGTTAACAACAGTTCAAAGAATGCTTTCATATTTTCTACAGATGTTCACAATTTAGGCACATAACAAAATTTAGGTCGGCTTTATAACTATTTGTTTCACACGATATAGCACATTACACATAATACACATTCATATTTTGCCTCGACGGTGTATGTTACAACTGTGGTGGAAATAACAATACTACTTAATGTGTTGTTATTAATATGTTTTGGGTTATTTCATTAAAAGATGGCCTTATTTGGAATAAAAATTAAAACGAAACGACACAGTAAATTCAAACAAGCATCTCGTGTGGCGTAATTATTGTATGTAGCATCGACAAACATAAAAGATAGAGGTGAACATGCAAACAAATAGGCCTACCGCAATTTTTATTCTGCTAATATTTACATGCATGGGCCCTTACTGGTTTTAACGTTTATTTGGTTATTTATTTAAATTTATCTGGTTGGGCTTAGTATTTTGTTGGGATTGTGGGTGAAATTTAAATCACATAAATGTAAGTTCGTTATACAACTGTGTTTCAAACACCTAGCACAAAGGTACATTGCGATAAATAGACGTGAATTCAAATAATTAATGCCGGCATAAAATCAGTTCGGGGTTAAAACATATACATTTTGCAAATCATATATTTGAAATCCACACACACATTTGGCCTGTGTAACGAATACAACACAGCCACAATATATGGCAATGGCTGCCACACCCTTTCATATTCAGCGATCACAACACTCGTATATTTAACCCTGCCATGGAAGCACATATTTATCACAATATTGTAACTTGCCTAGGAAGTTTAAAAAACACAAGAACGAACTTGACACTTCGTTCAGAAACACGCCGTGTCATTGACATATCGCCACATCACTGTCAGTCGTAAGGCACTATAAATCTAGGTTTAATCGCCCACCATTTTGGGACAAGGGCGTGGAAATAGGCAGTAAGCTGCTAGGCTAGGGGAAAGATGATCAAACTCTACATTCTCCTTTTCAAACCACTTCTGTCAACCTCCTGGATTTATAAGCATCGATTCATCGCATCTGAATAACATACAAAAGGTATGTAAACAATACAATCTCGTTTCAGTTGTAAATTACAAATTCAGAAATCATTATTGTTCCTGTAATTGGCATGAAATATGCTGAAATCACAAATAACAAAATGTATAATTTTCCTTCTGCACAGGTGGTATGAACTTCCCGAAAGAGAGAAGAGAGAGAGAGAGAACGAGAGAGAGCGACAAGTTCCGCTTTGCGTATTGAACCTTTCTTCCAGACAGAAAAATAACACTGTGTCACTAGAGCCTATGCACGATTCTATGCGCTTTTTTTTTTAACTGCAGCAATGAAATGTGTTTCCTTTAGTGCTACCTAACAATTCAAATATATAAATAAGTAACGCTTAATTTACAAATAATATACATAAAAACAATAATAAAAAATATTGTAACTCGGAACTATTTCTTACTAGCCGTTACCAACACGTCACTGTTCTCACAGTTTAAATCCGTATTTAATACGAAATAAATATTACAAGTTATAAGATATACTAAGTACATTATTAATCTATTCAAGAAAACAGTACTTTAACTTTTATCACAGGGTTATATAATAATTGTAGAATACAAGTTATTGAACAAAACAGGTAGACATGTTACGCCTAGGGCGATTTTTCACAGGTTTGATTCCAAAAGGCCTAAGAAAGCATGAATGGACAATATCTTATTTTGAATAGCATATGTAACAAGTATGTACATTTTGTAAAGGGGTGGTGGTGATGTAATTGCAGACATAGAATTGCTTTCTCAGTCGGTAATGTATTCTGTGCACATCAACGAGATGCACTTGTGGCCTACAGGTCTTCAGTGCTACACCAGTTAAGGTAAACCTCTGCTCTGCATGTTACAAAAGTAGAGTATATACTTAGTTGAAATGTACATGTGTGTTTTACGATATCTCATTATTGTCATGGATAATTTGTTTCGTAGTAAGCTTCTAGCATTATAAATGTCATCTCTGCCTTGCACGACTAAAGTACGTTGTTTTTGTATGTGCTTATGATTCTGGCACTAGGTACCCTCTCGTAAAGGAACATGCAATCGACTGGCCTGCCACCCTGGCATCTCTATCTCTCTCTCTGCTAGTATCATCCTTCGACTTGCGCACTGTCGGTCGACCGCAGCCTTATACGCTATCAATGCGGCGGCAGAGTCGGACACATTGTTTTGCTGTTGGCTCATTTCACTCGGTTCATTCAGACTAAGTTCTGCCCCTAGGATTGTCATGTCAACTGTGTCTGTCTTCTGCACTGAACACGCAGTACATGACGAACCATAGGCGTGTAGGCCATACATGGTCTTGGCCTCAGTGGTGGGAGGCATGATGTAAGTACGAGCAATGAAGTACACGAGTGCACAGAGACAGTTTCTAAGTACCTGCATTGAAGGTTCAGTATAATCGTTCTGGTTGGAGACATAGTACGAATGTCTGTAAGTTCAGTTTCGGTACGCGAGCAATGAGTATGACGGTCTGTAATTACTAGCAGTGAAGGCTCGGTTCATGGGTGCAGGTCAGTTATGTGCTCCACTGCTGGTGATGGCAGCATGTGATGATAATATTTCGTGACGAAGTCGTTATTTCCAGGCCTCCTGGTCTTGTCTAGAATCGTTTAGCACCCTGTGTTTGTGCTCGTTGATAAGAATTTATAAAAAAATTTTTTCCTTTGCATCAATGTGTTGGCCTTATTGTTCCCACACACTTCACAAAGGTACTTTTTTTCGCCTAACACAACTTAAAGCTTGTGAAATGTTGGTAAATGCTTCTTGCCTCGGTGTTGTTTCTCTTGGTAATAGTTCCGTTTCAGCTGGTTCGTAAGGACGGTCAGGTGTTGTCGCAGTACCAGATGCTGGTTGACAAGTGTGTGGCTTGGCTGGTCTGATGCTCTGACTCCTCTCTATCGGCTAGTGTTCTGTGCTGTCCCTTCGACTGCTTGGGCTGCCTTACGGATAATCCAACAATGGCCGGCCGCTGTAAGCGTCGTCGGTGATGGTTGATGATTTCGGTTTTTTGCAATTATGTCATTCCCTTATGCTGATCTGGTCTTTTCTAGCACCCCTGCGCTTGTGCTGGTTGGTAAGTAGGTATAATTATTTTTTCCCCTTTATGTTGTATTTTTTGTTTGCATCGGTGTTCAACCCATATCGTTCCTGCCTGTTGAATGTGTCATCTGCTTAAGCGAAGTGGGTGTTTAGGCCTGTGCATTTCTCCAACATTTAAGGTGAATATTGCGATGACAAGTCTGGCGAGTGTGTAGGCTGGTAAGCTATTTCATTTCCTCAGATGTCACATGCAAATATGGTCAAGGCATCGGATTGGTAACCTAAGGGAAGCCGGAATGATCTCCACAACTCCTACTGCATTTTTGTCTATTATGTAGGCCCATGTGATCTCCTAGAATGCAATGTCTGTCAAGTGGCTTAGGCGAGTCCTAAGGTCGTCTCTTTTTGTTGCCTGGGCAATGTCTATATTATGACTTTCGTAGTTGTATCTCAAATGGTTCGGAAATTACGTCCAAACTATGCCTATAATTGTACATTGAGTATACCTGAACCTGCGACCCTTTCTTGTCACCCTGAGTGATGCCTATGCTATGCATTTGACAACTATATGTTAAATGGTTTTGGAATTATGGCCACCTATGATTATAAGTAGACATACGGTCTACTTGGCTCTACGAACCTTCTCATCGTCATGGGTGATACCTGGGTTATTAATTTGGCAACTATATCTTAAATGGTTCAGAAATTGCATCCAACTATGCTTATAAGTAGACATATAGTCTGCTTGACCCTAGGACCCTTCTCGTCGTCTTGGGTATACCTATGTTATAAATCTGACAGTTGTATCTCAAATGGTTCGAAATTATGGCCAACTATGCTTATGAGTAGTCATAGGGTATACTTGACCCTACGACCATTCCCATCTTCGTGGGTGATGCTTATGTTATGGATTTGGCAACTACATCATAAATGGTTTGGAAATTACAGTCAACTATTCTTGAATATAGACATAGGGACTACTTGGCCCCTTTCTACTCTTCTTGTCACTGTGGTTATGCCTATATGATGAATTTGGTTGATGTATCTCAAATGGTTCGAAAATTACAGCCAACTATGCTTTCAAGTAGACATAGTGTCTACTTGGGCCTGCGACCCTTCTCGTCGTCAGGGGTGGTGCCTATGTTATGAATTTGGTAGTTGTATCTCAAACAGTTCAGAAATTACAGCCAACAAGTCTTATAAGTAGACATAGAGTCTTCTAAGGCCTGCGACCTTTCTCGTCATCAAGGGTGATGAACATGAATATCTCAAATGATTCGGAAATTTCAGACAATTATGCTTATAAGTAGAAATAGTTAATATCTAGCCCTGATCTTGTCGTCATGGGTTATACATATGTTATAATTTCGGTAGTTCTATCTCACACTGTTAAAAAATTACAGCCAACTATGCTTATATGTAATCACAGGTCATATTAAATATTTTTCTAGGCAGTGAACTGGCAGCTATTTTACTAGACAGTGTATTGGACACCATTTTGCCAGTGCTGGGTGGCTTCGTGCTAGGGATGCAGCCAGCAATATCTGGGGTCCTTCAGGCTGGGGACACGACTATAGCATTATTTCCTCCTCAAGTCTGTTCGAACACTACACCATCATTGCTTGGCTGTGCCCCTATTTTCCTAGGCAGTGCCGCCATTTTGCAAGGCAGTGCATTGGGCCGAAATGCCAGAGTGGGAAGTGTATTAGGGTAACTCCACACCCGACTCCACATCTCTCATGATTCAAACGTCACAATGAGGGGCCAACCCTGGCTGCGTGGCTTCAGGGTGGGGACACGATGACCATAACACTACCTATTGTCAAGGTTGTTCGATCACTCCACTATTTTGCTAAACAGTGTAGACCATTTTGTCAGTGCTGGGTGACTTTGGGCTGGTGACACAGCTGCCATTTTACTGGTCAGTGGTAGTAGTATTTGGGACTGTGGATGCTGTTGCCATTTTGTGGTAAGTGGTTGAAGAGCTTTGGTGCCATTTTGTTGGACAATAGTTTTGCTGGAGGGGCAGTGCCACCATTTTTGTGCTAGACAGTACAACATCCAAGATAATGGACTAGACTGACAGAGCAGGAATTTCTGCATTGGCTACAATTTTGTTAGGCACTGCTGCCAATTTGCTAGATAATGCCACGATTTTTGCTAGACAGTATGACTTCCAAGATGGTGGACCAGATTGCCACAGCAGAACATTCTGCTTTGACCACCATTTTGCGAGGTATTGCATTGACAGACATTTTGTTAGACAGTACGACTTCCAAGATGGTGAACTGGACTGACAGAGCAGGAAGATCTGCTCTGGCAACCATTTTGTTAGGTAGTGCATT